>PVKU01009639.1:0-17169 GCA_004027475.1 Anoura caudifer
TAGGTGATGTGTGATATAGTAACACGTGTCAGGCAACTGCCTGGTGCTTTAGTTCCAGAGCAAAACAGGTGCCTTCTCTGATCTCCTCTTTGCCTGTGCTGTTGAGTCAGGCTTGGTGGGTGGGGCTCCAGCCCTGAGCTGAAAGCTAGTCTTGAAGCAGAGAGGGGAAGGGATTTGCTGGCTCCTCCCAGCCAGCTTTTTAGGTACCGTACCTCACTAAGTAGAGTGTACTTACGTGGAATTTATATGCATCGAAGTTATTTAAAAATTACTAAATAGTAATATGTTTAGAGAGCGTATGGGCCCAATTCTAGCTGCATGTACTTTCATTAGGCTTGTGTAAGAGCCATTGACAGTGTGTGTGTTATTGTTTTTATAATTCACTGTTTCCATTAAGTTATAAGATCCCCAAGGGCAAGGTTGGTCTTAATTATTTATGTCTTCATAACATTTGCAGTCCTGACAGCATCTGTGATAGACAAGTGGCTGATGATGAAGAGCCTAATGGTGATGAGTTAGAGCTAACACAGACCCCAGAGGGTTGGAAGTGGGTCATTGCTAAGGTTGTCGGGTGGGTGGAGATAGGCTGTTTGAAGCACGTTGAGTTCCTTCCTTTACGCCCTTGTACCTGGTATTTTTCTCTCCTTGGAACATCCTTTCCCCTCTTTGCTGTGGAGAGATGTTGTTGATCCTTCAAGGCCTGTTCCAGTGCTACCAGAATTCTGAAGCTTCTTTGCTCTTTCCTTTCCCAATAGAATAAACAGCCCTTTCTTTTCTCCTTCATGCCCAATATATCACAGTGCCATCAATTGTGTTCTTGTTAGATTTGGGGGCTTTCCCTCCCTTCGCTCCCCAGCCGTGACCTTGAGTGGATAGAGTATCATCTTCCTCAGCAGGTATTGCCAGTTCTCCAAATCACTGCTCGACCTGGGATGGAACATTGAGGTCCTAACAGAAGTCCTTCCCCACGTGTGTTGTGAGGAGGAGCTGCCTTTGTCGTCCACGTGGAAGAGCTGTCGGGAGTCATCAGCTCCCGGTCTCTGCCCGTGCCGTTGGGGAGTGGGGGCTGTGGCTCACCTCTCGCCTCTGTCCCCTCAGGAGCAAGACCTCAGCTTTCACGGACGCCAGGATCAGAACCATGAATGAGGTTATCACCGGCATCAGAATAATAAAAATGTATGCTTGGGAAAAGTCATTTGCGGACCTTATTACCAGTTTGAGGAGGTAAGCTTTTGTATACATCACACCTTCGTTTCCTATTTTTAAGAAATGGAAAGCACTCTCCCTCTCATTCTGCTCTGATCCCCGACTCACTCGGGCCCCGCCTCTCAGGTTCTCTGTGCGTGCAACTCAGCCTGACTCCACTCGTCCCTGTTAGGTGCCTCTTCTCTGCGGCCCCCACGGGGCCTGTGCGGGCTGCTTCTGTCTAATACCCTCATATCTCACAAGTTTTGACTTCCTTATTCTCTTTTCCAACGAGCGCATGTGCTCCTGGAAGGGACAGGCTGCATCTTTCTGTCCTCAGCAACCTGGTGCTCACGAACAAATGCTCCTACCTGGTCCGACTGACCCCGAATGTTGAAGTGAGACCTTGGCCTTCATGGAGTGGGGAGGCTGCGGGGAGCCGGCCCCAGCGTTGGAACTGTGGATGGCAGTTCTCCTTAAAGCATGTCCACTCCGTAGAATGAGGCTGTGTGCAAAAGGCACTCGAATTCGTTTCCTGACTTGGACGTCGATGCTCCCCTTTAAAACCTACATCCTCCACTTTTCTAGGAAGGAAATCTCCAAGATTCTGAGAAGTTCCTACCTCAGAGGAATGAACTTGGCATCGTTTTACGTTGTGAGCAAGATCATCATCTTCGTGACCTTCACCGTCTACGTGCTCCTCGGCAACATGATCACGGCCAGCCGGGTGTTCATGGCGGTGGCGCTCTACGGGGCTGTGCAGTTGACGGTCACACTCTTCTTCCCCACAGCCATCGAGAAGGTGTCGGAGGCCATCGTCAGCATCCGAAGAATCGAGGTTTGGTGATAAAAAACTTTTTTAAAAGCTGTAGGCAGTTCTCAAGAAAAAAAAAAAAAACGTGTCTCCTTTTACTTAGTGGCACCACTGCGTCCCAGTGCGGTGACCTGCCATCATTCCAGAAGGTCATGCCTGCTTGCCCCCCGTGGCTTAGGCAGATCAATGCCCAGCGCGGCGATCACTTACGGGCGGCGCTATGAATAGCGGCCCAGGGTGTTGGATGTGCAGGTCGTCACTGCAGGGTGATTAAAATGTGTCACAGCAGGACAGGGAAACCGAGTTTGTGTCCTGTACTGGCTGGAGTGACAAGGTAGAGGTTGCGTGTGCACAGTCCGGTGGATGGGGGTCCTCTCTGGGCTGGGGAGGGAGGAGCTGCTGGGAGGCCCCTGCTCCCTGGACAGGAAGGAGGCTTGCACCTCACTGAGTTCTCTCTGCTTAAAAATGGGCTCTTTCCTCCGTGGGCGCTTGGCTTGTGATTTCTCGGTCTGCCTCTTGGAGCCCCACCTGTTGTTCCTGTCCTCTGCACTTTTTCTTCCTGCCCCAGCCTCTCTCTAGCAGGCCTCTTCCTTTAATTGTTTTTTTTTTTTTTTTTACTTCCACCATACCCGCTGTTGCCTTTTCCTAACTACCTGTTCCTAAATTGCTCGGGGCAGATAATTTGCATCACCGGGTTAAGGGCCCAGCACACAGTAGTTGATCAGGAACTTGTGCGTTTGTGAACAGGTCTAAAATGAAGGTGAGTTGTCTGCTGGTGGGGGCCTGGCACCGACCCGAGGGGCTGGGCTTCACTGGAAATCTGGTTGGTTCTGTTCCTGCTTCTCCACAGCGATGGGTGCCTGGGAGCAGGTGTTTCGTCAAGTCAGACAGCGTGGCGTGCATTCTTGTGGTGGCCGGTGGGGGTGGGGAAGGTTCTTGTCATAAAAGCTGAGTTTTTTTTTTGATGATTAAGTTTCTGTACTGTTTAAAAAAAAATCATTACCCATAAAACTTTGATCCTACAAGGTCAGTTCTGGTCCCCTGTGTTTATCATTTTTTTTTTTCCCCTGACGGGAGTTTCTAGCAGCTTTGGTTAGGGATGGTCCATGCAGTTCAGTAAGGTTTGTAGTATGTCGCTTCCTCGGTTGTAAGAAGACGTTTAGGAATGTACTTGGACCACAGGGGCAGATTAAGCGTGTGCTGCAGCTTTTGCAGGTGGCGGCTTTGCACAGGCATCGTGCTGCCGTAGTGTTCTCGCTGCTGCTGCTGCGGCAGCTGCTGCTGCTGCTGCACCTTAGGGTGCTGCTGCGCCTTAGGGTGCTGCTGCGAGTGCCGCCCAGGGGACAGACACTCCCAGAGCCTCCACACAGTGTCTCGCATGTCCGGGCAGCGATCGAATGAGCTGAGCGTTAGTGTACCCACTTCACACACAAAGAAACAGGTTCTGTCACAGGTGAACTGGCCTGCCACCCCCCCCCCCCCATAGCTTGTACATAGTAGAACTAGGGTTCTGCCCAGAAACCCTGGTTTCTCGACCCTTGTAACATTGCCGCCTTCGCACCTTCTGGCCTGAGGAGTGTTTCCTTAAGTGCTGTTTTAATCGTTTAGTCTTCCTCCAAAGGCCTCCAGGGACTTTCATTTTCTGTGGGGTCAAATTTTTAAACTCGAGCTTGAAGCTCACCTGTCTGCAGTGGGCATTTTCCAGCATGCAATCCTCTGCTCCGGCAGGAAGGCTCGTTTCTGTGATGTGCCACGTTCACCTGCCCCTCCAGGTCTTTGTTTGCCCCGTTCAGCCCCCACACTTGCCTTCTCGTCTGCCCTTGATTTGAGCAAATGCTGCTGAGCCCTCCAGGCAGCTGCTGCCTCCCTCTCTCAGCCCTTCTGCGCGCACGCCGAGCCCAGGCTTCTCTCAGCACGCAAGGCCAGCTCAGCACTGCACAGCCTCATCTGGAGTGGGGTGATTCTGGCTCCCCTGGGGCATTCTCAGCCCTTGGACAGCACACCATGTCTGGTAGCATTTGCATAGTGCTCGGCCCCAATCAGACACATAAAGGGCCTCAAATAAATACTGGATCGACTGAAACAGCACTCACAGGACAAAGCTGGCCCTCTGCAGAGGTCCGGGGTGGCCCAGCCTGGGTCAGGAGCCTGGGAAACGCACAGCGAGGGAGTAGATTTGAGTGAGGTGTTTTTGGAACATTGGGCTTTGCAGGTCTCAACCCAGGGGGGCTGGAGGATAAACGTGGTAAACCTACGTGTGGGCTTTATAGTGTAGCGCCTTCTTTTTTATGCGTGCTTTTCAATTTCCTCTTTCATGTACAGTTAGATGAAGGCTTTCTCAGGAAGTTACAGGAGCAGGCGTTTTTTTTCCTTCTACCGAGGAAGGAAGATGGATGGTCTTGGCATTGAATTAGTCCTATAGGATTATAAAAGATCTTGTCTTCAAAGCACTGAAAGTCGTCAGCGGCTTCTACAACCACTAAAACTTGTCTCGGCTTAGGTTTTTGCCCCCAACCACTTGGAAGGCAATCTTTTTTGGCTCAGTTCCAGCATCTGACACTTTCCCACATGACCTGTTCTGGGTACGCACTGCGTGGCTCTGAAGGCAATTTAATTTTGGCTTTTTTATCAGCCTGAGACCTGGAAAAAAATCCACCCAGCACTGCTGGCACCTTTTCAAGCTGGGAGAGCGTGACTTCTTTCTCCACTCAGACCTCTTTGGGGACAAATGCTTGATACATTTATTTCCTCGCTTTGTACACATCATTTTTTTTTTTCTTTTAAAAGATTTTTATTTACTTATTTTTAGAGAGGAAGGGAGGCAGAAAGAGAGGGAGAGAAACATCGATGCATGAGAGAACCATCCATTGGTTGCTTCTCGCATGTGCCCCAGCCGGGGACTGAACCTGTGTGTGCCCTGACCCCGAATTGATCCGGCGACCTTTTGCTTTGTGGGACAACACCCAACAAACTGAGCCACACCAGTCAGAGCTTCCTCTTCTTCTTTTTTTTTTAAAGTGGGATATTTTTTATGGGCACACACTGTTGAATTTTATGGGATGGTCATGAGCTTAAGCTAAAGTCAGAATTTTGTTCTGTTTAGGCGTGATTTATAACATGCATTACCTTTGCGTTTTGCGCGTTACCTGCGCGAGGCTGTGGTGATGCACCCACTGGTTGGACTCATTTGCGCTGACCCTATTGCCTCTTCATCCCTTTAGCAGATCTCTGTGCTCTGCTGTGTGTGAGGCACGGCGTCGGTTGGAGTTGACACTGTGCTTGTCAACTGCGTGATGACGTAGTCTCTAAGGTTTACAAGACTTAAAATCCCCGTGGGGATCCTGAGGTCGGGAAGGCACTGCCGGCTGGGGCCATCCCGATCTGCTTCCTAGTAGGGTTAGGATTTGCGATGTCTCGGAAGGGTGGGCAGGATTAATCCTCAGGGTTTCACAGCCAAGGCCACTTTGGGAGCTTGGACTGAGCTGCTGATGGGTCACTAAAGGGTGGTGTGTTGGACATTCTCAGAGTTTTTTTTTTTTTTTTTTTTTTTAAGATTTTACTTATTTATTTTTGGAGAGAGAGGAAAGGGAGGGAGAAAGAGAGGAAGAGAAACCTCAACGTGTGGCCACCCAGGCATGTACCCCGACTGGGAGTCCAACCGGTGACCCTCTGGTTCACAGGCCTGAGCTCAACCCACTGAACCACACCAGCGGGGGCCTTTCTCAGAGGTGTTTTAAGGAGCTCAGGAGGGAGCGACTGTTTGGGATAGGTTCACTGGTGTTGGAGTTGGCCGGGGAAGGAACTGGGAAGTGTTCTTTCAAGTGTTCAACAATTGGTGGTACGGGAGATTCTGAAATTAGTGTTGTTTCTGGAGGACGGGAGGACTGGAGAGAGGAAGAGAATTGGATTGGGGCAGAACAGGTCGGAGCGGATACCTGGATGGCTGTGGGAGAGGCGGTGTGCCGAGAGGAAACACACTGTGATGGGTTTAGATCCTCAGAGGCGGCCCCAGACCAGTCTGTCTCGCCGGCCTCCTCGCCTCGCCGTTCCGCGAGCCTGGGTGGGCGGGAGGGGGAGCACAGGTACAAGAGAGCAGACCGCGCCTCTCTGTCGCTGGGTCTTTGAGAGAGAAATGCACAGGCACGCCTTCCCCTTTCTTACCCACACATTTCTGTTTCCAGTTTTTAACCAGTTGTTCTTTTAAAGCAGAACATGACCATCAAATATGTAGCTTTGTGGAGAGATAGACAAGCATGTTAAGGGGGGGTACGGCTTTGGGCGTAGCAGCTGACTTGTTTGTGTGCTGTTTCGTCTTTCTCAAACGTGTTCACATGCTTCTTTCAGTTGCCCCCTGTGCTGGTTAGGGTTAGGTTTGCCTGTGGGCTCTAGCCTACCCACGTTGAAGCGGCTTGCCCAAGGGACTCTCTTTTTCTCTCGTGCAAAATATCCTCGTCAGGTTCTGCACGGGTTTCCTAAGGCTGCAGTAGCAGGTTTATTGTTTGGCGGTTCTGGAGGCTACAAGTCTGAGACCACGGTGTCGGCAGAGCCACGACCCCTCTGAAGTCTGGAGGGGAGAACCCTTGGCCCTTTCTAGCTCCTGGCGGTTGCTGCAGACCCTTGGTGGGCCTGGCCTTGTGAGCACATCCCTCCAGTCTCCGCCACGTGGCTGTTTCCTGCCTGTGTGTCTGTCCTTGCCTCTCTCTTCTCTTCTTACAAGGATGCCAGTCATGTTGGATACAGGGCCCGCCACACGCCAGCGTGACTACCCCTTAATCAATTACTTGTGCAATGACCCTATTTCCAAATACAGTCACATTTTGAGGTACCTGAGGTTAGGACTTCAACATAACTTTGCGGTGGGGGGAGCAGAATTCACTCCATGATAAGTCCCTGGCTAGTACTGTACTTGATGATACCAGGGACACAGAGTCTTTCTTATTATTCTGCTGTGTGCTGTGGACTGTGGGGGAGAGAAAGGTTCCGGGACATTGTCACTTTCCACTAGTCTGAATATTGATTGTCACGTGGCTCCAGTGATCTGCACTGGAGGCTGGGGAGAGAGGTCACCTTTAGGCTGCCGAGGGCCAGCTAAAAGTCGGAGTTCTGTTACCACAGAAGGAGGAGAGCAGATGTGGGGGACAGTGACCAGCCTGCCAGGGGTGCACAGATTCTGGTGGGGGGCTGGGGCATGGGGTGGTCTCGGTTGTTTGTTCAGTTTCTGCACCATGACAGCTTTCCCTGTGTCTCCCGGGAGCAGAGGCAGGGGGAGTTTTCCTGCACAGCCTTCTGTTGGATCGGCGGTGGTTCTCCGGACGTTTTCGTTCGGCACCAGCGTTTTGAACAGCGCCTGACCCGCAGGGAAAATAGCAAGATGCGGGAGATCCAGGGTTCCTGCTGCCCGGAGGGCATTTGCTAAGGGGAACAGCCAAGGGCTTGTGAACAGATGTTTACAAAAGACCTTTTTAAGATGTTTATAAAATACCTTTTTAAGCAATAGACTCCAAACATGTTTTCTTTTTAGAACAAGGACTTTAAGTGATAGTGATAACAGGCAGTGATTTGTTGACCCTGCATGGGGGAGAAAAGCAGGGTGTACTTAAGGGCCCAGCTGAAGGTCACAGTGGAGCGGTGCGGGGGCTTTCGAGGAGCCTCGCTCGGCCCCTGGCCCCGTGTCCCAGCCGGGGCTCCTGCCCCAGCATGATCCCCTGAGGTACCAGGAGCGGCCTTGGTCCTGGCGTTCCCAGCATGTCGCCTGGTGCTCCCCACAGGAAATGTTTGTGGAATCATTTCCTACCAACTCCCGTGATTACTGTTAGTAACACAGTAATAAAACAAAAATGCCCACGTTCTAAATGTATGCAACTTGGGAGCCCTGTTTTCTCTTCAGCGGAACTAGTACACTTATTGAGAAAGTTATGAAGATGGCCTTGTGGCCGTGAACTCTAATATACAAGGTCCAGCGGAAGTAATGCCTGTTTGAGTCGTGGTTGGTAAGGTAATAATGCAGGTGTAGTAATTTATAGTTTTCATTTGAACATTTCTTCTAAAATGTCCTATGGTGTGCTTGAGTGTGATACTGTTATGTTACAGAATGACATGCCTATGATTTTGTAATAAAAGGTTTTGTAATAAAAAGGGGTATTATTTATGCCAGACCTTGTATATATGTAACTTATGTAATATGCATTATATACACTAATGTTGAAATTGCTTTGGATGAAGTTCAAGGCAACTAAGCCCTACTAGAGCCATCGTACGGAAAAAAGCCAAATGAGCTTTTTGGCCAACGCACTATATCACTTAATTACTAATAGCCAGCTGTTGACCGGAAGTCTTGCCGAGAATGCAAACAGTCTATTTAACACACATTTCGCATGTTATATGTACTGTATGCTGTCTTCTGACAGTATAATAATACAGAGAAAAGAAAACGTTACTGAGAAAATCATAAGGATGAGAAAATAAATACCTTCACGGTGTTTCTAGAAAAAAGCATCCATGTGTGAGTGAGCCCGTGCGGTTCCCACCCGCGCTGTCCATAGCCCGCTGAACTGCCTTCTCATGCAGGCTGACACTTTCATTGCAGTTGGGACAATGACACGAACCCTGTGTTTTGAAGTTTATATTGCAAGTTCCAGGAAAGCAATCGCCTGTTTGTGATTTTTGTTCCTGCAGTTTAAACAATCTGTGTTTTCCCATTTCCCCAGGACTTTCTGTTGCTCGATGAGATCAAAGAGCCCAGCGCTCAGCTGCCCTCAGACGGTAAAACGGTAGTGCATGTGCAAGATTTTACTGCTTTTTGGGATAAGGTAACAAACCCCCCATGACACGGTCGTGACCGCTAAAAGACAAGTGGTGACTTAGACTTTGTAGAGAATTAGGAGGTTGTATGCATGCTGTCGAATGGGACTTGCTCGTGTACCGAAAGCGTGTTGCAGAAACTCAAAACCAGGAGCAAGGTTGCAGGGAATGCGGATGAAGGAGAAAATCAGCCTCAGGCATTTGACATGTTTTCTATTTCATTTTGAAGAGCACTTTCAAAGTATTTCTAAGCACATTTTGAATTTACCGTATCTTAGTTTGCAGTGTTAGAATTTACAGGATCACCGTGTACATTTTTTACCTTGATTGTTAGCAGGCCGTCTTACTGCATTCCGAATGGAGCCACTCTGTGGATCCTTGCTGGGAGGTGGGCTGGGGGCTCCCCTCGTCTAAGCTTCTGCAAGGTGCTGGCTGCCTTGGCGGCCGCTCAGAGCGGGGAGGAGGCAGGAGGTGGGCATCCAGCAAGCCCCTGTCTCAGGGTTTCACTCTGTGGCAGACTCACAGCCGGAACCGGCAAGATCACATGGATATTTCCAACACTTGGTTTACTTGTGACATTTACACACATAGGGAAAGAAAAAAACCAGGGACCACTCTCAAGAATTTCTCCCACTTGCACACTCAGGGCAGGTAGCCCCTTTTCTGCACACCTGGATCGCTTTTCTCCCTGGCTCCCTGGTCCTGGGTGCACAGCCTGGTGTGTCCTTCCCGGTTAGCCAGGACAACAGAACACACACTGAAGGGGAGGGAGTTTCATGCACAGAATTAGTCACGAAGGTGGCAGGGGATGGGAGCCAGAGATTAGCAATGGCAAGAGCTAAACCAGGTCCCCCACTGGGGCCACAGGGGCTCAGGGAGGAGAACCCGGGAGCTGAGGTGCTGGCTCTGCAGAGCTGATGCGACTGTTTCCGGAAGGCAGCTGGAAGCGGGTGGATGGACTGGTGGGTACCAGCTCCTCCCCATCCTGCCTCCCGGTCTCAGCGGTGCTCTCCTGCTCTCTGAGGGCTGAGAGGGCTGAGCTGGAGGTGACTCACAAGTTTGCAGGCAGTGAGTGCGTAGCCGCTGGCAGTCCCATCACCCCAGGGAAGGTCAGGAACCAGGGCCTGAGCAAACAGGCTCCCAGCCTGCACTCCGTCCCACCGCCACCGCTGGCTTGCCCTTCGCTGGTGGTCCAGGTGTCCAAACTCTGCAGACCAGCCAAAAGGTCCCCAACCTTTTTGGTGACAGGGACCAGTTTCGTGGCAGACGGTTTTTCCATAGACTGGGGGTGGGGGATGGCTTCAGGACGATTCAAGCCCATCACATTCAAGCTCACCTCCTGCTGTGCATCCTGGTTCCTAGCAGGCCCAGACCAGTACCAGTCCACCACCTGGAGGTTGGGGGACCCCTGCTGGAGACTGTTTTCATGCCTGTGACTCTTACATTTTGTGCCACTTTATAGTGGTCACCTAGTTTTTTGGTTTTTTTTTTTTTTTAATGATTTCCTTTCTTTAGAGAGAAGGGAAGGGAGAGAAAAAGGGGGAGAGAAACTGACATGAGAAACGTTGATTTATCGGTTGCCTCCTCCCCCACCTTACGTGTCCCAACCTGGGGCTGAACCTGTAACCCAGGCATGTACCCCAACCAGGAATCAAACCAGTGACCTCTTGCTTTGTGGGATGATGCCCAACCCACTGAGCCACACCAGTCAGGGCCACCTGGTTTTAATTCAGGGTCTGCCCTCTCCAGCAAAGTAATACCCAGTATGTAAAGCTACATCATCGCCCCTTTTGCGCCTGGAAGCTAGCCCAGGTTACCTTACGTCACCTGCTCTGCCTTCTCGTGTTATTTTCCTCCTGCTTTGTCCTGCTCATTGTAATCCGTTGTTGAGCATTTATAGAAAGCATGTTAAAAAATTCATTACAAAGTTGCACTCTCTTGAATGCAGTGAGTTTGATGAAGCACTGAGGTAGTTAACACCCACTTTGTATGACCCCTGACCACATTTCTTTTCATACCCAATTATGCAGCATTGTAAAATGAGCTGTTTTGTTCTTTCAAGAATCTTAGCAACATGTTTTCAGCCTTTTCTGCAGCTTGCATTGTACAGATCACCCTGTTCTGTTGTGCTGTGTTGCCTGTGGATGCATCACGCCCCGTGCTAGGGGGTGCTTAGGCGGTGTCAGGTGAGGTAGCAGGGCCCCTGGGTGGGGGAGAGGCATGGTCACAGGACTTTGGAGAGAAGCTGAGGCAAGGTGAAGTGCATGCTGGGTTTTAGTGTGGGAGAAAGACAGAGACTCTCTAACCAGTGACACTAGACAGCCGGGCAAGTAGGTGGGGGAAGGTCTCACTGGCTGGCCTCACACGCATGCAATGAATGGATTTGGTCTTTATCAAGTGAAGAGGGAGAGATTTCAAATTGTTTATTAGCAACGTCCAGGCATGCCATGTGCTTATGCTGCCACCTTGTGGAGATGGAGGAAGTAAGAGTAAAACCAATGGTTATGGTTATCAAGGATTAAAAACTCCCACACTGAGTGTTCTGCTAAGTGTGTTTTTATTAATAAGTTAGTGTGTGTCAAGAAGTTTTCATTTCGAGGAGGCGCCTTGTCATTTGTACTACTTGCACTCTGTGCCTAGAGCCAGGTCCATGTGGAAATAAGTTCAAAGAGTTGGCCCCTTCCTAAAGGCAGTGGAAGCCGGTTCAAACCCCCAAAGAGGTGTGACTGGGTGATCAAGCACCCCAGGACGCAGAATCTTACAATAGGAATAGGACGGAGAGAGGTGTGGGATATCGTCTCAGTGACTATTATATCATCTTCTCCACTTTTTGAAGCGGTGTGTGTTGCTTTATTGAAACAGACACTCTTTTGTAAACTTGAATTTGCAGGCAGCGGAAACCCCGACCCTGCAAGGTCTTTCCTTCACTGTCAGACCCGGCGAATTGTTAGCTGTGGTTGGACCTGTGGGAGCCGGAAAGGTAAGTTGTCGATTCTTTTGGCAGCTTCATGTGATGCCACGTCCCATCTTCAGGTCTCAGGGCTGAGCCCTGACCGGTGCGGCTCAGTGGGTTGGAGCAAGGTCACCGGTCAGGGCTCAGGTTGCAGGTTTGGTCCCTGGTTGGGAGGAGCAATTGCTTGCTGTCTCTCTCTCGCAGCGATGTTTCTCCCTCTCACAAGTTGTGAGCTGGGTATATCTAGAATGGCGCTTCTCAAAGCGTGTTCCCTGGAGGGTTCATTTTGCAAGAAGGCTGCAGGGCCGGATAAATCTGGGTGCAGCCCATTCTGTGCTCCTTCTTGGGGCTTCCAGGAAGTCTGGAGGTTGTAAAGGCTCTTCCAGAAAGCGTTAAGCACCTCTTCATCTGACTTATCCTGGTCACATCGGCGCATGCTTGCTAAAAACACGCTGCTATGCACCGGCCACGGTGCTGGCAGCAGGTGATACAGGTGGTGTAGGACCCAGGCGCCTTGGCCCTCCGGAAGCAACCCGGCCATGGGCGAGACAGATGGGCAAACAGATGACTTCAGCTCCGTGTGGTGAGCACTCTGCTCATGGAGGCACGGTCGTGTCATGTCTGTATGTCGTGGCAGGTTTGGAGGACATGCGTGTGCACCCCTGGTCCTGTGTGTTCTGAAAAAACGAAACACAGAAATCCGCACACAGGCTGTGAAGATGACGGGGACTGTTTCTTTTAGGATGGATTTTTGCTCTTCGGAAATGTGACCTGCTTCCCAGTTCCTTTAAATGATCTTTTCTGGTGCATTGGATGTGCAGGGTCCGGCGGGAGTGAGGCCTGCTCAAGTGTGGTCAGCAGGGTCATGATGTGGGTGTAACGGTTTATAGTTTTCGTGTGAACATTTCACCTGGAATGTCATGTGGTGTGCTGGAGCACGATGTTGTTGTTACGTTAGAGAATTGCACGCTTATGAGTTTGTAATAAAAGGTTTTATAATACAGACAGGGGCATTATTTGTGCTGGAGCTTGTACTGTATTCACATAGCTTTCGGGGAACAAGTAAAGGGTGCCCGGTTGCTGGGACAAAGGTGGTGAATGTTAGGCATATGAAATATGTATCATTCCAGGTGACTCTGTTAGTTACGAATGTCAGACATCCTTAATTCGTCTTTGTTGAGTGTAGCATGTCATTTGGGGCAAAACTTTTGGGCAGGCTGAGCTTGTTATACTCTATTTCATTTTGTTTTATTAATTTTTTTCTTTTATTTATTCCGGAGGTAGGGGAGGGAGGGGGAAAAAAAGAGGGAGAGATACGTCAGTGTGAGACAGAATCATCGATCGGTTTTCTCTTATACACGCCCCGACTGGCAAGTCAGCCTGCAACCCGGGCATGTGCCCTAACTGGGAATCGAACCCCTCACCTTGCACTTTGCCAGAAGATGCCCAACCCACTGAGCCACACCAGCCAGGGCTCTACTCTTATTTTATTAATAGCCCTTATCAACCATTAGTTCTCCCTGACCAATAGCGTTACTTTAAATTTTTTTAATTGCACCTTCCAGGGCTGCGCTTCTTCCCCTTTACGTGGCGGGGCCATGACGGTTTTCAAACCCCAGGGCTGGGCCGCGTTGCAGGGGCTTGTTTCCTGTGCTGCCTGTGACATGTGTTCGTTTGCAATCTCTTTCAGTCATCGCTGTTAAGCGCCGTGCTGGGGGAGCTGTCCCCACGCCACGGACTGGTCACAGTGCACGGAAGGGTCGCCTATGTTTCCCAGCAGCCTTGGGTGTTCTCAGGCACCGTGCGGAGTAATATTTTATTTGGGAAGAAATATGAAAAGGAACGCTATGAAAGAGTAATAAAGGCTTGTGCTTTGAAAAAGGTGAGTCATGGCTTCAGAGTTGCATCTGCTTGAACTTCAGGTAATGATAGTAACATTGGTTTAATCTACAAGGCTTGCTAAAAGTTTTATTTTTCACCTGAAACATGTCTGCATGCTGTTTAGTCCTTGCAGCCGGTCCGCGGGGTTAATAACATGCGCACATGTGCTGTGATCCCCATGTGAGGCTGGTGTTCACAGAATGTCTTTTCATTGGGTTTGTTTTATTTCGTGAAGTTTTATTGACTTTTAACCTTTTTTAAAAATTTTTATTTTATATTACTTCATTTATTTCTTTTTAGAGAGAGGGGAAGGGAAGGTGAAAGAGGAGAGGGAGAGAAACATCAATGTGTGGTTGCTTCTCCCGCATCCCCTACTGGGAGCCTGACCTGGCCCACAACCCAGGCATGTGCCCTGACTGGGAATTGAACCAGTGACCCTTTGGTTCTCAGACCAGTGCTCAATCCACTGAGCCACACCAGCCAGGGCGATTTTTAACCTTTTTAAAATGGACAGTTATAAAATTTTGCAAAGCTAGAGAGCACAGTGTAAGGAGCACACACGCACGCTCTCCCAGTGTCAGCCCTGGCATTTGGTGAGCCGTCTCGTTTCACCTCTGCTGCCCTCTGCTCGCCTCACCCCCAGCCCAAGGTCCCTGGAGCAGATCCTAGGCTCATGCTAGTTCACCTGTAAATGTTTCACTAGCTATCTCTAAAATATAAGAAAGCCTTGGAAAAACACCATCACATCATCACACCTGAAAATGGCCAAAATTCCCAAATAGCATCAGTGTTCTAGTCAGCTTTTGCATTTCATTCTCTCAGTAAGAGATCTTGGTGACTTCTGTTCCGACTCGGACTCCGCACGGGGTCCGCACTTTGCACTCGGTTGGTTCGTCTCCTGGGTCCCTTTTGTTCTGCCAGTTTTTTTCATTCTACTTCGTTTCAGACTTGTGATTTACTTAAAAACAACAGAATGATTTAAAATCACCTTTTCCTACCGCATGAGTTCACAAGCGGAGAGAGACTATGTTCAGAAATGACATTGAGTTTCTCAGAAAAGGGCAGGACGAAATGTTTAACTGCACCTTGAGATTTAAATACAATTAATGATTGAATGATGAAAACCAAACTTACCTGATAGGGGAATACAATTTAGCCACAAGAGAAAGAAAGATGCTGATAAATACGATGTGACTCGCTTTGGGTTAGAAAAGTCAGTGAATGGTGACGCCCCCCGGCTCTCCGCGGGGTCTGCTCGGCGCAGTCTGGGCAGCTGACTGCCCGTTCCTCTGTGCTGTTTGGGAAAGGCTGGGGCAGGCGTCCGAGGGGTGGTGTGGAGGCTCCATGCCGGCTTTGTGAGGAAAGAGTAACGCTGCTTGAACATCATAGATTGTATCAGGTGAGTATCGTTTTATGATGATGTAGGTGAAACAGAATTGCTCGTTTTAATGGGCTTTTGTTTCTTTTTTTCTTGGGTTATTAATAAGAGATTAATGTGTTTTTGGAAATGACATCAAGTTAGCATAGCCAGCTAGGTTTTTATTAAACAGTGTATGTGCTGGATGAGAAAAGAGAGAAAGGGAATGTAAAGCAGCGATAATAGCTCCCGTTTACTGAGTCCACGTGCTAATTGTTTCTCTCTCTCATGGGTGCACACAAAGGTATGGGAGTGTTTAATGTTTTGCCTGTGTCTTCGATGTTTTCATCCTCATTTTATCGTTGGTGAAATTGAGGCTTAGAGAATGAAACGACTCACCTAAACAGGTGAGCTCAGGTTCAGATCTGTTTCTGCATGACTAGATTCTGTGCCTTCCCAAGGTGCCTTGCTGCCTCTTAATTGAGAAAGAATTGAGAAGCACTCTTTTCAAAAGTGGGTGGTTGACGCGGGGGGAATGTGGGATGTCGCATAAACAGACATCAGGCATCTTCTCTTTACCTCAGTCAAGTTCAAATCCCTGATGTCCAGGTTAGACTCCATAGACCTGGGCCAGCATCTGGCTCTTTGTTCGAGGGACCTTGCCTTCCTGGTTATAGGGCAGCCCCATGTCGGAGCATCTGTAGAGAAAAGCAGGTGTGGGAACGGTGGCTGTCATTCAGCATTTTCCCCAGGACATCGGACCTTTGCCAGCACCACGTGGGATGCCTGGACCAGTAACGGCGTTCGGTCCTGGGGCTTTGCCCACCGTCGGGGGGTCTGTGTGGCACAGGGATGCTGGAGGAAGGGAGGCCCCTGCCAGGTTGGCCTGCACAGTGATTCTTCCCTACATCAGCGGAGGTACAAACATGGACTGTTGTCTTGTTCTGCACGACACAGGGACAGGAGTCAGGGCTTTGGTTGGAAGGGAGGCTCAGGGTGGAAGGGAAGGAAAGAGCGGAGTTCTGGCCACAGCTTTGTCCCTTGCCCACTGCCCCTTTGGGCCCATCCTATTACCTGCTTGGGCCTCTGATGCTTCTGCTACAAAATGGGGACATTGAGTAGAAGGTTCCTAAGAGGTTTAGCTGCCATCCTGAAATGCCGGCTGCAACTCTGGGTAGCAGGGGGCCACACATTCCGTAGGGCACCAGGGAATCACCTAGTGAGTTGTGGGATCCTTCGCTTGCTTCCTTTTGGAACCCATGTGTCAGCGGGTGGGCGTGTGACCGCCACAGGTTGTTGGGGGCATTCTGGAATGCCGTTGGCCTGCAGACCCAGAGGCTGCACATGCAGGAGGAAGGACAGTCCCAGGGAGTGGCTCCAGGTTTCTGTCTTAGTCTCCTGGGTTATTAAATGGGGGAGGTGGAGGGTTGTTGTCAAGACTACAGAGAACGCCTGTGAAATGCAAATGCACCAGCTCTTCAGTAAGTGGTAGCTATTGTCACTATTGTAGCCTTTTCTCTGTATACTTCCATACCACCGTGTAAGTATAATGAAGATTTCTCCTTAGTGTTCAGCCCCAAATCCTGGAGGAAAAGTAATGTTTCTTAGATCACATAGTAGTATTAATAACAACTAGATGTATTGTACTTGATCTAATTGAAGCAAACGTTTAAGTTCATTGAGCTGAAAACGTTTCTATAAAAAAATAGGGAGACAGGAAGTAATCACATGTAGTAACTTCGATGGAGGCTGATGACATACTCAGTGACATGGTGGTGAGTTACAGAACGTCATTTAGGAAGCAGCTCAATTAGGCGCTGCAGGGGTGTGGTGAACTCCGGGGCCCTGGGGCCAGCCAGCTCTGGGGGTTGAGTCTCAGTTTCTCTGTTTATCAGGTGTGTGATTTTGGCTAATTGTCCGAACCCTACAAAGGCTCAGTTTCCTCATCTGTGAAGTGGGTCTAATACAGTGTCTCTCAGTGTCCGTGGGGGGTTGATCCTGGGAACCCCGCTCAGATATCAAAATCCCTGGATCCTCATGTCCTTCGTGTCAGATGGTGTGGAACAGTGTGGCCAGTCGGCCCTCTGCCTTCGTGGGTTCCCAACTGTGTTTGGAAGATTCTGTTTCCCACCTGGGATTGGTTTAATCTGCAGATACAAACCTGTGGGTTCGGAGGCC
>PVKU01009639.1:17269-36644 GCA_004027475.1 Anoura caudifer
AAAAAAAATAGGTATAATTTTGACTCATTCGCACCGGAGGGCTACTGTTGTGTCGGCTGTTGTCATTTTTTATTGGACAATCCAAGGGGAGAGAGGTCAGTGCCCCAGACTAAACAGTCAGATATTGCATGTTTTTCAAATTCTTGCGGCACGCCGGCTGAAAGTCGCCGCTCTAGCCAAATCAGACAACCGTGGTTAGGAAATTAGTCTGAGTCCAGTGTTCCTTCAGATCCTTTGAAATGTTTTTCCCATCGGAGGCTTGTCTATAAATAGATTTCAGAGTCAACAAACACACTCCAAGTCCCACCGGACTTGGAGGGAGTGCATTTCTCACTTCCTCGCTGTGGTAAATGAAAACTGCGTTTCAGTGCCCTTTCTAGAAAAAGGCTAAGATTGCTGTGCTACAGCATGGTATTATTTGGAGAAGGGAAGCAAAACGGTGCAAAATCAAGGCATGGAAGTGAAGGACACTTTTCCAGGACTGTCCACAGTGAACCCGGGGCCTGTGTGTGTGTGTGTGTGTGTGTGTGTGCCCAGAAGGCTGGGAACCTAGGTTAAAATGGCTCACTGTTTTTCCCCCCTGAAATCCAAAAGCAAGAGATGGTTCTAACTTCTTAGCTCAACAAAGGAATGACATGAAATGATAATGGGTTTTTACGATGGAGCTGTTGCTGTCCTTCATTTCCTGTCCTTCAGCTTTGGGTATGCAGGGACTCGGTGGCATTGTGTCTTTGTGGGTGTCAGGGATGGGTCACAGGGCTGATACTCCGTTTCTCTTGCCTGTTTATGAGTCACATGGAGTCAGACTATGAATGAGGTCCCACTGTTGGCTTGGTCAGGAAATAATAGCAAAAATTAATTCCTGTCCTTTTTCCATTTGTAGAGGCTGTGCATGCACTGACTCTCGATTCTCACGCATCCTTGCGTCAGGAGTCCTTGTTTCCGCGGCACATTTTGTAGGGGAGGAAGATGAGGCTTCTGGAGGGCCCGATGCGCCCTTTGCTTTCTCCCCCACATTTGCCAAAGTCGAGACAGAGAAATGAAGGCTGCATTTGCGGACAGGTGTTGCTATGTGTTCTAGACTGATGTTTGTTTATGCCAGGGTCCATTTAGCAGTGATGGGAGGTAATGTAATTAAAATGTCTAATATGGTAATGTGTGATTCAAACATGATTGTTTTCCTGTTATTTTAGGGGTGTTATTGTTATCTTCTTTCCTAGATACTGTGATTTGTCCATTTATTTCTGAAATGCTAACCACATATCATTCTTGATAGATTCCCCGGGTCCTCAAATCAAACCTTCTCATTTGTCTTGGCTCCGAGTCTTTCCTGGCTTGCACGGGACAAGCATCTGCCCCGTCCAGCTGATCCGCTCAGCGTTCCTGGAACAGACCCTGGTTTTTCCTGCTCAGACCGCTCTTCTTGCTTTTATTTCTTGTGCAGATCTTGTTTGTCACTCTGTCATTGTGCCCTAATTATCACTGTGAAGACATGGGTCGGTGTCCTCCCTTCTCTGGAGCTGAGGCTGAGATCAGCACAATGACTAGTTAAGAGACACTTCTCTCTCTTTCTTTTTTTTTTCTAAAGATTTTATTTATATATTTTTAGAGAGAGGGGAAGGGAGAGAGAATGAGAGGGAGAGCAACTGGGTACCGAACCCATAACCCAGGCATGTGCCCTGACTGGGAATCGAACCAACAACCTTTCACTTTGTGGGATGACACCCAACCCACTGAGCCACACTGGTCAGGGCCAGACACACTCGTTTCCTGATAAAACAAGTCCTGTGCCTTTACAAGCCAGGTATGTGCCACCAGCTGTCACCTGTGTATCTCTAGCACAGACCTTCAGACTGGCCCATCCACCTGCAGCTCCTTGTCACCGGTACTCACTTCATTTCGCCCGTGGCCGAAATCTTGATTTTATCCCCTAACCCTGCGTTCGTCATCTTCTGCAATTCCAGAGGCTCCGTTCTTCACCGTGCTGAATTCGTTGCACCCGCAGCAATGCCTGACGTACCATCGATGTTCAGTAGATATCTGTTAAAATGGTTAACTGCATCAACCCTGTGAAGAACTACAGGGTGGAAACAAACAAAATGCCCTGGGAGTTTATTTGAAAGGCTCAAGCTCACAGTTGAGTCACTGTGAAATAAATCCGTGGCTGTTGGTCAGATTTGTGCGTGAAGAACTGAGGCTAAAAGTTTAGGACGACAGTGGGAGAATACATTTTAAGGCATCGTTTTTCCTATTTCTGTACAGGATTTGCAGCTTTTGGAGGATGGAGACCTAACTGTGATAGGAGATCGGGGGGCCACGCTGAGTGGAGGGCAGAAAGCCCGCATTAACCTTGCCAGGTGAGTCACATTCTGGTTGACATCCCGCACGTGCCTCTTCCGCTGCTTCCAGGGACGGGGAGCACGCAGCCCCTGCTCACTGTGTGAAGCGCTAGTCTTGGATTCCTTCGTTGGGCCTTGGAATGAACGTCAGCTGCCTTGTTGAACACGGCTGTGATTCAGTGAGGAGCTGCAGGGCCTGGAAGCATTCTTCTCCCTGATACCTCTTTCCGTTTGCTAGAGCGGTGTATCAGGATGCGGACGTGTACCTCCTGGACGACCCCCTCAGTGCGGTAGATGCAGAAGTCGGCAGGCACCTGTTCCAGCTGTGAGTCTGCTCATGCTTGACGGCCTTCCTGCTTTCCGAGAACCCTGTGCAGCGAAACCCTTTGCCTCAGAGGACTGAGCGTGCTCTGCTTTGATGTCCCTCTTTCCCCTTCCTTCCCTCCACGCAAGATCCGCTTTAGAGGAATTTTGCACAAATAGGGGATCACGATGACAAGGACCAGAAGGTGCTTACAGCCTGTGGAGGCGAATGGAGTACATGCTTTAGGGAGTTAAGAAATTAAGGGCAAATTCTGCAAGTCACACCCCCTCCCCCAGCACACATACACTTGCAGTTGGTAGGCGAGACACTGTTGATGGGTGTGGACCCCAAGACAAGAGAGACCATGAACAGATTTTAAATCTGCAGGTGGGACTCAGTAACCTGTTACTTGGTTGCCAGTTCTTTCCCTCCACCGTTGTTTTTGGCACAGTAGATACCATGTTGCCAGTAGCGACATTGGTCTTCCATGGAAAACCCTTGTTGGTTTCTGCTTATCATTCTGTGGGTTGGAAGTTTAAGAATGATTTGTTCCATAGCAAGCTATGGCTTTGATCATTTCATACCCACCCATGTCGGGTTAACTGGAATTTGAACCTAGGACTCTAGACTGTGGCTTAACTCCTGCCTCTCACTTTGTGTTTCTAGAATTTGTGTTCTTTGGCTTTGCTTAGGCCTTGAGCCACTGAACTAGAACAATCCCGATCTCTTTTCTGTGTATATGATAACCTAATGTGCGCTGACGGACATTTCCTACTCCGTCTAGGCTGGCCATGAATTTGTTCTTGCTAAAACAGCGTACATCTGCCCCACAGTTACCCTGCTGCTGGTAAAGCCAACAAACCCTTTCAGTTGCCCTTGTTGAAGCCCTGTAGTGTTGCACTTGTGGAAGCCCTACTGTGTGCCCTGAGATAGAGGCTCTCACACATGTGATCACACAAACATTTTAGTTTATGAAAGGAGGGCAGTAAGCCAGCGGGTGCAGATCCACACTGGGCACAAGGAGGGAGGGCAGGCGGTTTAGGTCTCCTTTTGGCCCCTAAGGAATTTGTCTCTACTTGGAGTTCGTCAAGACAAATGCATGGCTCACCTCAAGGCTTAAAGGGCGTTGATGAAGGATAACAGACCCTAAGGCATGTAGCTCTAGGCATTCAGCTTAGATCAGAAAGCTTCCTGTGGACAGGGCTTGGTGGAAGGCACCCATGACCCGCAGGTGGGGAAGGGTGTGGAGACAGTGCCATAGAATGGCATAGATTTACTTCAGTTCTGGGGGTTGGGTAGTTGATCAAGGCAGATCTGGTGTCTGAGGAACCGCCCCCTGGTCCCCTTCTCGCCATGTGCTCACACGGTACAAAGGGAAAGGCACTTCTCTGTGGTGGTGATCTCCATTAGGGCACAAATCCCATTCACAACAGTGCGCCCCCCCCCCACGTGACCTAGTCACCCCCCTAAAGGTCCGCCTCCAATACCATCCCGGGAGGGATGAGGTTTCCATGTATGAATTTTCAGAGGCGCAAACATTGAGTCAGAAGCAGGCTGCAGTAGCAAAGGATCACCGGCTGGGGGGAACTGAACGACAGAAACGGATTTTCTCACTGTTCTGGAGGCCGGAAGTCTGAGAGCAAGGTGTCTGCAGGTTTGGTTCCTTCTGAGGCCTCTCTCCTTAGCTGTGGATGGCCGCCTTCCCGCGCTGTCCTCACATGGTCATTGCTCACCACACCACTCATCCCCCCACCCGCTCCGTTTCGTATTCTGATCTGCTGCTCTAAGGAAACCAGTCAGATTGGATTAGGGCCCACCCTCGTGGCCTCGTTTTAACTTCATCACTGCCACCAGATTCCAAGGTAGAGGGGCTGAAGGCATCAACATGAGAATTTGGGGGGGAGGAGGGAGAGGTGACATAATAGGCCCTAAATAGTGAAGTGAGGAGATTGGAGCAGAGCCAGCCGTGTGAGAGTGAGATGGCGTGAGGCAGCATGCTAGGAGCTGGGATTTTCTTTTCTTTCTTTCTTTTTTTTTTAAAGATTTATTTATTTTTAGAAAGAGGGGAAAGGAGGGAGAAAGAGAGGGCAGAGAAACATCACTGTATGAGAGAAATATTGGTTGCCTCTCGCAGGCCCCCTGCTGGGGACCCAGCTCATAACCCAGGCAGGTGCCCTGACTAGGAGTCGAACCCCTGACCTTTTGCTTTGTGGGATGACCCAACCAACTGAGCCACGTCAGCCAGGGTTAGGAGCTGGGATTTGAGGTCATCCACTAAGCATGGGTCACTGGACAGGTCCCCCCTACCTTTCTCCACCAGAGTGTGGATGTATAAAATGTGCCTATTTACTGGAGTGATGAAAAGTTCTAGAGATGGATGGTGAAAATGGTAAATTTTATTTCACGTAAATTTTATCACAATTTAAAAAAAGCACACAGTACATGGGACTCCTCAGAGTGCGGCCAGCAGGGCCAGCAGACACTCGGCATGGCCTCTAGCTGTGCGAGCTGACCTCTGTCTCCCACGCTTTCCTGCCTGTGACTCGATGGGTTTTCCTGTCGCCTGAGAAGTGCCTCGTGGCTTGTACTGAGTTCAGCCAACGCAGGGATTCCCCACCCGCCCCCATCCTTGGTGGCATCCACGGTAGCAGCCCATCCTCCCTGCTCCCCCGAATGCACCTTGAACTCCCACATGTCTGTCGCCCTGATTTGTGTGTCTGCACAAGTTTTCCATCACGTCGGGAACCACTTCTGCTGGCCAGTGCATTCGTGTCCCTAGGAGAAGAGGGGCGGGGTTTTAATTGCTAAATATCAGTGTGCTCATCACAAAAGCTCTGCCGAGTTCTTCGACCACGGGTATTTATAAAGTCCTCTTGCCCCTTTCGGGTTTAATGACGTTGAGTATACACTTGATGGAAGCGAGCTTGTTAAGATTGTTGTTTGCTAATCAGAGCCACGTTTTTTAGGGAAACTTTGGGCCGGGTGCACGAATGTAATTTAGAAAACCGCTCAGCAGCAACTGGAGAATGTTCTCAATGAGTCAGAAAATTGGATTGAACAATACGCGATGAAAGATGGCAGTCGTGTTGAAACTTAGTAATGTGAAGTGTTTTGTACTAAAAGTGAATGCATCGCACTTCTCCTTGCCATTAACAGTTTACTGCGGTCATGAATATATACCCAAGGTTATTAGGGTTTGCGAGTTCTATGGAGTAGCAGATGTCGTAAACACTAAGTGGATTCTATAACATCCAGAAGGTTAGGGACCCTTAGATTAACGATGTCAATCAAGTTGTTTCTAGCCAGCGATCCCTGGGGTGTTTTAGAAAGTCCCAGGTCACCAGACGCCCCCACCTCCTGCATCATGAATTCCTCTGGTCTAGTCAGATCTCCCACCCTGCTGCCTCCTCAGTTCCCTGTCCCTGCTCCAGGCCTTCACTGACCCCGCTACATGGTCAGGATGCAGCTCAAAGTCCTGAAATGTCGAGCGAGGTTCTTTGCACTCTCCCCCTGTTCGCCTTTCCAGCGTGTCTTCGCTCAACCTCAGTACATATTCCCACCACGCTGGCTTTTGTGTGGTATTGAGAATGAGGTGGGCCTTGTCTCGTATCTGTCTGTCTGTGCAGACATTGTTCCTTCTGTCCAAGAGTCAGGGGACGGTGTGCCCGGGCAAAGGAGAAGGATGAAGGACACCAGCACCACCTTTCTTCCTGTCCCTCCTGGCCCTTCATCCCTCAAGGGGCTGTACCTGAACCTTACACCTGCCCACCGCCCACTAAACTGTGAACGCATGACAGCGCCTTTGCACGGCCTGTTTCTGTCCCGGAACCACGGCACCTGCTGTGCGGTCTTCCACAGTGTTTCCCAGATACCCTCATGGCTCACCTGTCCCCTCCAACAACGAGAGCAGCCCCAGCCCCCGCTGTGCTTTGTCTTCGTAGCCCCCGTCACGGCTCTGCGGTGCATTTTCTGAATTATTTACCGCTGTCCTCTGTTTTCAAAGCGTCGTTGTTTTCTTTACCAGCAGCCGTAGCCTTAGTGCTTAGAACAGTGCCGGGCACCTCAACAAATGTGTGTTGATTGAATGAAAGCCCCGACTCTGCCTTATTTTACTTTTTATTTTATTTATTTAGTTTTAGAGTAAGGGGAAGAGAGGGAGAAAGAGAAGGAGAGAAACATCAATGTGTGGTTGCCTCTCGCACGCCCCCCTGCTGGGGAGCTGGCCCTGGTGCCCTACTGGGAATTGAACCAGTGACCTTTTGGTTTGCAGGACAACACCCACCCCACTGAGCCACACCAGTCAGGGCAGAATTTTTTACTCTTTTTAATAAGAAGCATAATGTACGAAACATTTAAAGCCATCAACTTACAATATCATTATAATTAAGTTACCCAATCAATGATAGGCTGTTAGGAAGAAAACATTTTGAAACTTTTGGGTTGGCCCATCTCAGACAGAGCAGCCCATCAGATTTGATTAACACCTGCCTTCAGGGATTAGTGGCAGGTATGTTCGAAATAAGGTGAAATACTTCCATTAAAAGCTATAGTAGTAAGCTTGACAGGAGCCAAACAGAGCCACGTCCAAAGGGAAAAAGTAATCTTTCTGGACATAGACAATGGAGTGATAGTATATGCTCCTGCACCCTGGGGCCTTGCTTCTGGTCATATGACCAGTCTCCAAAGTGTCCCCTTAGGCCTTTTCCATCCTGACTCCAAAGCAGACGGCGCCTACGGATTGTAGGGAGAGTGGAGAATGGAGCTAGCATTCACTACGTGGGCTATTGTTTTTATTTCCCAGAACATGTCTGTGAGTTGACTTCAGCCTTATTTTGAGATGATCAGACTGAGATTCGAGAGGTTTAGTAGCTCACCCGACATTGTTGGGTCGGTAAGAGGTACAGCAGGGCATGGTTTGAACTCCAATCCAGGTGCTTCCAGAACTCATGGTCCGGCCCAACTCCACAGGGAGAATTGTGGCCCTGCTCCTGAGATTTGCTCAGTGTGTGACTTATGCAACCAGAGGGTGTGCCCAGAGCCCTGCTCAGATCCCCTGGGGTCCGGGACCAGCTGCTCTCTTACCTGGGGGGTTGCAGACCATCGGAGGTTGCAGCTGGGGCTGAGTTCCCTGGGGTCTGCATTTAAATGTTGGAGCACTGTGAGGGGTCACTGCAAAAAAACAAAAAAACAAACCTTCAAGGTTGAATGTGGAGGCGGGTCTTCACTAAGGGAATCGGCATGTCCTTTGAGTCACTGGATGAGTCCTAACGATAGATGACGTGCTTCCCAGATGGGACTGGGAATAGTGTAGGGTCTGATGGAAGCTGCACTGACATTTACTTTCTGTCTAATATTGTTCAGGAGAAGCATCTAAAAAAAAAAAAAAAGCACTCTGACAAAGGTTCCTGAGAATCTAGGGCTTTTTTTTTTTTTTGTTCAATATGTACACCATAAATCATAAATAATCAACCAGGAAAGTAAGAAAAAAATGCACACATTTAGTATCATAGGTCCCTCTTTCTTCTCTGCCTACACAGTGATAAACTAATTGGTGTTTCATTTCGGTCAGGTTGTGGAATCTTGGTATTGCTCAGTTGTTTTCCAACATAAAATATATATAAATTGTCATGCTGAGTTTTGCCGGGGAGAAAAACAGCACTTAGCTGCTGTAGCTACCTCCTGCACTGGACTGTTTTTTAGAATTTCTTGGTGGAGCTAGATTCAACTTTGCTGCCGGCGAATTTGGGGACCCCGTTGGCTTCCTTGATTTATATTTGTTAGTAGTAGTGTTTAAACTACAGATCTTTGACGCCTACTGTGTTGTCTTTGCCTCCTTATGTTTTCAAAATGTACGTTTTTCGGAGCACCCCATTAACGTGTTTCTGCATACTGTCCCCCTTCCCTTTACAGGTGCATTTGCCAGACCTTACACGAGAAGATCACGATCTTAGTGACGCACCAGCTGCAGTACCTGAAAGCCGCCAGCCAGATTCTGATACTGAAAGATGTAAGTAATCTCTAGAAGTCTGTGCGGCTTCCTAGCTCGCGAGTGTGTTGAAGGCCAGGCCTCCCAGCCAGGTCACTGTTCTTGCGTCTTTCCGCCTCAATTTTTATCCTTCTTTCTCACAGCTGCCACCCCGTGCCTTTGAGGATGCTTCCAAAGACATGTAGAAATGCCTCCATTACATGCCAAGCCATATACCTTAGTTTTATATATAAAACTGCCACCTCAGTTTTGAATTATAACTGTTTCAGCGAAATTGTTAAGGATAATGATGCTTTCTCATTTAGGACTTTTTGTTTTCCTCCTGCATGTTTTAAGTCAAAGTCCGATGTTTGGGAAGTAGAGATATGAAGACTTGTTTGTGTCCATTTGATTGTTCTATGCAGTTTCCCTAATGAGTGTCTTCCACTGATAAGGGAGCGTGGGGGCCAAGCTGAGCACCGCCCCCCTGCCGCCGGTCAGAGACACCCATGGGCCCCGTGCACTTGGTTGCTAGTCTCACCGCACTGATACGTGTGAGACCCTGCGCAGCTGTGAGATAAGCAAGTCCCTGCCCTGGGGGACCTCCATCCATGTGGGCATAGATGGGGTGAAAGTGATAGAGGGTGGGGCTGATGCCATGACTGCCTCCCCACACGGGGGTGGGGCCTGCATCACCTGGAGGGGGGGCAGTGCCTGAGGCAGGATCCTGCGGAAGGACCTGCCCTGGAAGGAGCCCCAGGAAGGCCAGCGCGGCTGAGGCACAGTGAGTGGGCAGATGGGCTGCGAGCGGCAGGGGGGAAGCAGGCCCTGAAGTGCGTAGGAAGCCACTGATCGTCCAGAGCAGAGGCCTGTGTCGTCTGATGTGTGACTTTAAAAGACCCCTTTGAGGTTCACTGGAGGGGCACTAGCAGAGGCTATTATTAGTCTCAGTGAAGTTCAGAAGGCGGAAGGGGAGGTTTAGGCTAGTTTTGTGTCAGTTCCTAGAGCTGCCACAATGCAGTGCTCAAACTGGGTGGCTTAAAACAGAAGTTTAATGTCTGAGTTCTGGAGGCTGCAGTTCAAAGTCAAGGTGCTAGCAGGGTATGCCGTCACTGGAGGCTCTGGGGAGAGTCCTTCCCTGCCTCTTCCCACTTCCGGGGTCCCCGTGGCTTTCGGATGCAGCACTTCAGTCGCAGCCTCTGTTGTCACGTGGTGTTGTCCCTACGTCTGAGTCTCCTTTCTCTTCTCTTTATAAGGACATCACTCACACTGGATTTAGGGCCCACCTTGCTTGATAACATCTACACAGGCCCTATTTCCCAATGAGGTGACATTCACAGGGATCATGTCTAGGACTTGAACATAGCTTTCAGGGGGCCACCGTTCAACCCACAGCAGCTCGCATGGTTGGTGGGGTGGAGGTTGTGGGAATTGTTAAGGCTTAGTGGTTGACGCGGCTCTCGTTGGCTTGTTGGCCTTTGTGCCTCCGCACCTCCATCCCTAACCCTTGTCTGCTCCGCCAGGCTCTTGGAATTTCTGCCCTAGGAAAGATTGTGAAAGGGCAGGGCCATGTGCTGACTCTCCACCACTGCTCCAGGGATAAGGAGCTCAGATTCCTCAACCTTGAGAACAATTAAGTTCACGTGCAGAGAGGGGTGGGATTAGTGTGGCAATATTGTGAGTACAGAATCAGGACAGTAGAACAACCTGCTGAGCTAGTCCCTAGATGTTTTGGGGCTCCCCCTACTGCTTCTTTTGAGGACGTCACCCCCAACATTAATACTATCGAGACATATGTCCCCTTTGGAGCACCCCTGGATGAGTTGGGTTCATCCTTACCGTTCATTTGGTCCCTCTTCTCACACCAGAGTGGGGTCGGCTGCCCCCTTGTCCCTTCTTGGAGTTGCCAGGGCTTGGCTGCTGAATAAATTGCTCTCTCTACACCATTAGCTGTTTCCTTGTGCATCTCACAGATACTAAGTAGAATGCAGTAATTTCATTAAATGAAATGTATGAATTTTGCCTCCCGAGTGGAACAAGACACAGTATATCACGAAGGATAGTGTGATTCTGCAGTATCGAATGGTTCCCGGAAGCTTCATTGGGTTTCTCTCTGTGGGCCTCCTGGGGGGACGGGGTGAGTGGGAGGCCAGGAGGGCTGGGCCATTTTTCTCCTGACCTGCCTTAACGGGGGCTGCCCTCTCTGATTTGTTTTGTATCCCGGGATTTTGCCCAATACTGTGTTTACCGCGGAGTAAATCTGCCAAGTCTTGCTCCGCGGGGTGAGAAAATAGTGAAAACATCTGCACATTATTTTATACAACTTTGTAAGGACAGGGAACTATGGGATGAGATGTCTCACGTAATTAAAAACTATTGTTTGATTGGCTGTAACTTGGGCAGTTGCCTGGTTTGGGAAAGCCTCGGTGGCCGCTTGTGACTGTTCCCGAGTTTCGTTTTCTGGGGTTTGAGCGCGTTGACTCCAGGTTAGGGCTGGTGTCCTTGCGCAGGCTGCTAAGGCATTAGAGCCACCCCCATCTAACGGCCTCCTCGTGTAATTACTTTAACATGTGGAACGTTGAACCTGTAGTTGGGAACTTCCTGAGTTTCCGGGGCGGTTTCAGAATGAAGACCATGAAGATGCTGCTCATGGGTTCCATGTCCAGGGCTTGTTCCCGCAGGTCTTGCCCCGGTAGGGCACATGATACGGTGACAGTGGCCGGCGAAGATTTGATGAGTGACTTTTACTTGTGCAGAAGTGCCTGTACCTACCTGTGTTAATCTTGGTCCCCTGTCCCCTGCCCCGGAATATCCTCCAATTGATACTGTTCTTTTAAATTCAAATTCTGCTCATTACATGAGACTCATCTCACTTGCCATATTGTCCAAAAGGACTTCTGGTACTCCTACCAACATCTGTACTATTGGCTTCCTGAAGGACTGTGGTCACCAAGTCATGACCTCCATTTGCAGCACACGATCACCGATTTTTTCATATCGCTCTGCACGTGACGCAGCGTTTAGCAGGAGGCGGAAGGCTCAGTCTGTTTCGAGTTGAACCGAGCTGGACTTGTCAGCCAGAATTTCAGAGCGAAGGATAATTTTCCTCCAGAAATCCTAATTTAAGACCAGCTACCTTTTCTTGATTAGTATTCTCAAATGCAAATGTGTCTCTCTCCCATCCTTTGTTTTTATTTTAGGGTAAAATGGTGCAGAAGGGGACTTACACTGAGTTTCTGAAATCTGGGGTAGATTTTGGTTCCCTTTTAAAGAAAGAAAATGAGGAGGCCGAGCAAGCTTCCGGCTCAGAAAGCCCCACGCTGAGGCATCGGACCCTCTCGGAGTCTTCGGTTTGGTCTCAGCAGTCTTCCAGACCCTCACTGAAAGACGGCGCCCCAGAGGGGCAGTCTGTGAGTTTCTCATCTTGCAGCATGCCCGGCTTCTGCCTGCTCCCCGGGGCCCCGCGGGTCTTCATTCTGCTGTGCTCCTGACATCTTTGTTTGTCCCAAAGTAGACCCTATGGTTCCGAGGGCTTAATCCTCGGCATTTGTGGAATTAAAACAGAATGAAGGGAGCAAGGCCGACCGGGGCTCTCCTTTGGGTGTAGGATGGAGAATCTTGTGGACATCAGCAGTGAGTGCACTGCTGTAAGTTCCTATGTATACGTGGCTCACAGCGATTGGCATTAGAACTCTGGAATTTATCACGGGTAAATCCTACCTGCTCTGATGGCCCCAGGCTTCGCTTTTGCACCCAGAGGCTTCATTTGAAGGCCCCCTCAGACTGCGTCCTGCCACATTAAATCAGCTATTTTTCTTATATGTTGGAATGTTCTGGGTGGTATTGTTTCGCCCAATGGTGAGATGGTTGGTGATAGATCAGAAGTAGCAAGTGCAAAGGACCTGGCCCACGGTAGACACTTGAGAGTGAGTTTCCATCTTCTTTTCTTACCCTTTAAGACAGGGAGCCACATCTTACCCACCTTTGACTCCCTCGTGGGCTATGCAAACAAGGACATGTTTGGCTCACGTGAGCCTCTAAGGCATCCGCGTCCTCCAGACCGAAGTGCAGAAATGCACTAGATCCCCCTTAAACATACACACCGGTAGTCCTCCTATCTGAACCCGACTGCAAATCCCGGAGCCTGGACGGTTCACGTATTCAGATGAGTCTCTCACACTTGAAACTCAGGAATCACTCTTTACAATTCAGGCACCGAATTGATTCGGATCCTGTGCCCACCCTCGTTATGCGAACTCTCATTACCCCACATCACTGTTGCAGCCCCATTGACTGTATTTGGCTAACAGTTTGAGCTCCGACTGTGCTGTATGTTTCCATTATTGAGCGAGGCAGACGGTCTAGAGTACTACGCTGGTTCCCTGTCATGTTGTGTGTTATTGTGGAACACGCTTCTACATTCATACGTGAATTGGGGGCGCAGTACGTGTGCCGGAAATCATGATGTTCTACTTTAAGCAAAGCCACACAACAACATCCTCATGAAGTGATATTTTCTTGCTTCTAAAGATCCCTGGAAGTGGGGTGGCTGGGCCCAAGGGTTACTGTGTAGGCGGTGTGGCTAGATATTCCCACCCCCTCCTCCGCAGGAGAGGCACCATTTGTCACTGCTGCCAGCATGTGAGACGGGCGTGTTCTACGGCTTTGCCAGTGGAGTGCACAGCTGAACTTTTGACATTTTAGGGTTACTTAAAGTTTTGTCTCTCACTGCCTTTTTTCTTTCCCAGGTTGGGAACGTACAGGTTACACTCCCCGAGGAGAGCCGTTCCGAAGGAAAAATCGGTCTCAAGGCCTACCGGAACTACTTCACAGCCGGTGCCAACTGGTTTATCATCATTGTCCTTATTCTAGTGAACATCGTGGCTCAGGTAAATAGGGACCTTTGTTTTGTTTTGTTTTGTGCCCCCAGCTCAATATTCACAGTAATATTTATGTTTATACTGTATTTATTTATACTCGGTGGCTGCATTTTTGCTCTCCACTTGGGTTTGCCCTGAAATGTGCTGTTTGTGGGGTTCAATGCTTAACTGGTGTTGCATGTACATTAACTTCTGGGGGGAACCCACAAAGGATGTCTCGTAAAGACTTAAATATGTAACAGGTACTTACTTGACCTGTTGTTATGTGGGACGTTGGGCTTGGCACAACCTTGACCTGAGCTGGAGGACCATCTCCGTTTTCTGGAGCCTTCGGATGACCCATTTTAGTGAGGGAGAGTTTTTCAGCTGGCGCGTAACGTTCGTGTTTGATTGGTGCGTGTGTCTGTCTCCCTGCTCCAGGTGACCTATATTCTTCAGGATTGGTGGCTTTCCTACTGGTGAGTTCTTTCTTTCTGGGCTGGCCACAAGGTGCTGCGAGAGCAACATGGAGCCTCACTTTTGCGCGGAGTTGGGGAGTGGTGGGGTTTGCTCAGCCTCCTCTTCGAATCCTCACTTAGTTTCCCCAAAGAAAAATGAAAGTTCTTGCTGGTGGAGTGTGACCCTCCCATGGTCTCTACCCATGGCTGATGCTCAGCAGCGTCTTCACAGACAATTTTGAGAACTCAGGGGCATGGTTCAAATTGAATTTCTTTCATTCTAAAGATTTTATGTACTTATTTTTATAGAGAGGGGGAGGGGGAGAGGGATACACCACATGTGGATGCTCCCGAGAAGCATTAATTGGTTGCCTCTTGAGCGCCCCCAGTTGGGGACCTGGCCTGCAGCTCAGACATGTGCCCTGATTGGGAATCAAACTGACCACCTCTCGGTTTGCAGTACAATGCCCATCCCACTGGGCTGCACCAGTCAGGGCTCAAACTGGATTTTGTAAGGTAGAGAGAGGTACACAGGGCCCTGTGAGCTGGGAGTCATCTTCCAGCATGAAACAAACGTGACTCCCAAGTCAAGGGTAAGTGTGGGTTTTTTTTTTTTTGTTTTATTTTAGTATTTATCTAAATTTCATCTCTAGCTTAATATTTTTTCCTTCCCCGTTTCGTAGGGCAAATAAACAGAGCACCCTGAACACCACTATAAATGGAAAAGGAAATGTAACTGAGACGCTCGATCTTAACTGGTACTTAGGAATTTATTCAGGTAAAGTGTAATCATTGAGTCTATTATACGAGACTCTGAGGTGCTGACAATGGGCCTGTGTGAGTAACTAGGCTTCCAGGAGTAATTCAGTAATGTCTTAACAGATTAAGAGCCTGAGTCGCATTTACTCTGTGAATTAATTAGAATAATTATTTTTAAAATCAACGAGAAGAAAAAGGTTCAATGAAGACTCTTAATTTGCTCTGTACTGGATTTTGGAAGTTAAACCAGGGTTGAGCATTCAGAAAATCAGCCACTGGAAATATGTGGCTATTGTCTATTCTAATAGGTTGCTTTCGCTAAATCTTATATTATTATATGGATGGGCAAGGGGATTAGAAACGGATCCCCACCCTCTGGTTCGGATTGTTCCAATTCTGTCTGAATAAACCCTGGCTTTTGTTGAACTTGGATGAAATCCTCTGGCAGCAGGGCCCCCCAAAGAACAGCATTATTCCCTTGCAGGTATGCAAACTCCCTTCCCCCTGCTGCTCATCTCTTGGGCTTCACTAATTACTGAAGAGGGAAGCTAAGCAGGGAGAACTGCAGTGTCTGGGAATTAGGCTGCCTCCTCTTTCTTACCTTGAGATCACAATGTTATCGCCTCCCCAACTGTGCGAGTAATTTGGCATCCGGCTTGCCAGACTAGCGCTAACCCGGTGCTCTGTTTTCCCAAGAGCCTTGAGAACGTAGGTAGCAGGACATACTCTTTCAAAGGAAAGCCTCGTCTGAAATGTTAACCATCCCTACAGGAAACACTCATACAGGCTTTTCTCGAAGACAGAGTGAGTTAGGATTGTAAGAGACCGCTCATTGAAACTTGGCATTTATTTTGCTGGTCACAAGCTAAGAAATCTAAATCCATTAGCTGTTTACCTTCTGAATTGGTGGACAAGGGGTGACCTAAAGGAAGAAGGAAAGTGGCCCCTTCGTGTATTCGTGGGGGTGGCAGACTCAGGAGAATGCCCGCTGACGGAGTTCAGGAATTTGATCAGCTTTTGGAGTTTAAGAAAGAGTGACGTGTCATCTGAGGGGAGGGGAAGGTGCTTAATGGATTACTTATTACCGAAGTTATCCCCGCTTTAGTTTGCATTATGAGTTCCAGTGATGTTAGGAGAGCTGTTTTAATGTTTATGTGCGCTGTAGGTATTCATTTATGTCATTAATAAAACATAGTTTAAGTGATTATGTTCATTTAAAAATGCTTTTGTTTATGTGAAACTGTGAAAGATTAGTTTCTCTTTTAGATTAATTATGTTAAAATATAATTTGTATTTTCTTGCAATTCAATTATTTAAGAGATTTTCTACTTACAACTTCATATGGTGTTTTCATGTTCTTTAAAGCTACTTGGGTGGTTTTTATAAGGAAATGGGCAATTATTTCTCCCCTTCCCTGTTAATACCACATGCTGGTATCAGAGCATACCACAACTTTAGAACGTGGCACGTGTTTTAAGTTGTAAGATTTGGGATACGGAGAAGGGAAGAGCACGTCCTTTTTATAACTGTCTTTGCTCTGAGTTTTTAATAAAACTTGTGATGGAATTAGGGAACATGACCATGAAATTCTAGTTTACACCTGATATTTTCCATGTAGTTTCTTTTTGAGAGAAAAATAAATTATTTTATATTCTTCTCTATAAACGTATCTCGTGAATGCATTACATTCTTAATAGACTCCAGGTCCTTTGTGGAATAGGATATGTTGTATCTTTTCTACGCAGCCCGACATGCCTGAGAGCTGTTGGAAAAAATGCAGAGGGGCTGGGCTGAGTGACGTCTCTTTCTTTCAGGTTTGACTGCAGCTACGGTCACTTTTGGCATCGCGAGATCTCTGTTGGTATTCTACGTCCTTGTGAATTCTTCACAGACTTTACACAACAAAATGTTTGAGTCCATTTTGAAAGCTCCGATATTGTTCTTCGATAGAAATCCAGTAGGTAAGTCCCATACCCGGTGTCTCGGTAAATAATGTCTTGTTAACACCTTTAGTTCGTGTCGATTGCCTTTCGGCGTTTGAAAATGGAGATGATGCTTAGAATCCACTCACTGTGCGTGCTGATTCCTTTTCTATGAAAAGCCTCGCTGACAGAAGCTTCCTACTAGAGAAAATCTGCACGGAGGGCCATACAAGCTTTCCCTCCGATTTGTGTGTGTGGAAAAATAAATGTATGTTTACTGTGCAGAATGATTTAGGAATCCATTCTGTGGCATACGAAACACCGTACTCGCCATGCAAACCTATGTAAATGTAGGTGACTAGCGGCTTGGACGTTGGCTGCGTCGCACAGCGCTACGCTGGGCCACCCTTCAGGAAGGGCCTTCTTGCAAGGAACCCCTCCACATGAGACAGGCCGAGGGCTTCTTTCTCTCATTGCCCACCCATTTCTAAACCAGAGCTCGTAGCCCATGCTTTATGGAGTTTACCTAAAGTGGTCTTGAAAAATTAATTAGAACACAAGATGGGTGGAATGCAGACATCCTTTTCAATGAAAGTTGTTAACGCTATAGTTCTAAAATAGACCTTTGGTTAGCAGTTATTAGCGGCCTGGTCAGACCTGCCAGGTGGGTCTTCAGTATAAGTTTCTTGATACGTGCGTCCTCGGTGGTTTCCACATGGTTGATGCCTCTGCCTGGAGGTCTTTGACTTGTTTTGTCCCCGAAGGTGTAGCCGCCTGACCTGGGTTCCTGTGGAGAATTAGGCCTTCCACTTGCATCCCCACTATGTTCCGTTGGTTAGACTTGCAGGGAGGCCCAGGGCAGCTTTGTTTTCGCAGCTAATAATTGACGGAACCCTTGGAGGCCGGGAAGCGGGGTGGAGGGAGCACAGGAGGAGCCTTGGTTTGGCCATTAACTTGCCAAGTGACCCAGAGCCCCTCGACCCTGCTGGACAGGCAAATCTCCAAGCAGGATGTTGCCGTGGTTGAAAGTAGGGACTCGAGAGCCAGCTGCCTGGCTTCTGCCCTGGTGCTGCGTACCGCGTGGTAGCTGGTGACAGTTACGTTAATACTTACGTGCTAGTTACGTAGCTTCTCTGCGCCCGGGTTTCCTCATCTGTAAAACGAGGATGCTGTGTGCGCCTACTTCTTTAAGACAGTGTGGGAATTACGCAGGTTGATACACTCACAGCACTTGGAGCGGCGCCTGCTTAGTGCACAGCCTGATGCATGTTCGCAGTGACGCATCTCAGCCTCTCACGCGCGAGAAGGAGACAGTTGCCGCTGCCCTTCCTTTCTCGCAAGACCTCTGTGTGGGGTGAAAGAAGACTCTTCCGGAAAGCATCGTGTGTCGATTGAGTCAACAAACACTGTTTCGTGCAGACGCTGTGCGAAGCACGAGGAATTGTAAACAGTGGAGGCCCAGACAAATCTACAGTCTTGTTACTGCTGTAGTTAGAAAGCGATCGGAGGACTCACCTCCCATTGCGGCGGTGAAGTCGCTCCACTTTGCCAGCTAATTTGAAAACTACCGGCGCAAAGCTCGGCGCCTTCGGTGGGCCTGGATGTCCGTGACTGCAGCCTCCGAGTGCCCGTGGCTGCGGTTATCTGGACTCTTCCCGTCTGAGACCTGTAGGCTTCTCCCTGTACTGAGTTACTCATTATTCAAGAGTTTGGGGCCCAGTCTACACCTGTGAGGTGGCTGACCTCACAGCAGCGTGGGGGTGCTTCTCTTGCTTCTCCTTCCTGCACCTGTCGGCAGCACTTAATTCCTTCAAGAAAATAGAAGCCCAAGTAAGGACTCCAAAGATAGGCCTAGTGTGCCCAAAATGGTTCGGGGCCGTGAATTATTTACTCTTAGAGTGGTCGACTGAAAGGTGCTTTCGATTAAAGAACTGTTTTAATACGGTTCATTTTACATTTTCACTTGGCTAAAATTTTTGTAATTCTGACAATGGGAAGAACAAGCCCAAACAGTGAGTTTTGCCTCATAGTTGACATCGTTGGTTCTGTGTACTTTAATGGTTCTGTGATATTTAAAAAGATTCCCTTCTAGAGTAGGGGGGTAGACGTGCTCGGTTTTTAAGTCCCGCTAAGTGTGTGTGAGTGCCCAGCGTAGTGTTGGTCCCCCCGAGAGACCAAGTGCATTCTCTGAGCAGCACGGAGATCGGGGGGCACATCTTCTCAACACTGTGGCCCAGAGCGTGCGCTCGGGGAGCCTCAGGAGTCGCTACGTTTCCTTTGAGCTCAGGATCCTGGCGGCCTCCCAGTTTTTAGGAAACTGAGAGGACAGATAGGCCTTTGGTCAGTGTGCACAGATGCTTCTCGATTTAACAGGTTACATCCAATAAACCCGCGTTGCTGAAACCGTTGTAAGTCAAGAATGCCTTGACTGTAACCAACTTAGCCAACATCAGCGCTTAGCCTGCCCTCCCTTAAATGTGCTCGTCACGCTCACGCCTGTGGTTGGGCAAAGTCGTCCCTCCGCTGGGCGCCGTGAGAGACTACTGTACTGTCCATCGCTAGCCTGGGAAAAGATCAAAATTCAGTGTTCGGAGTACGGTGTCTACTGAACAGGTACAGCTTTCGCACCATTCTAAAGCTGAAAAATAGTAAGTCGAAAAATCACAAGTCCAACCATTGTGACCCTCTGTAGTTTCCAGCAAGCTGGACTCGGGCGGTGAGTGGTACAGGCACCAGCAACTCCAGGCCGAGGCCTGCTGGATCTGCCCG
>PVKU01009639.1:36744-49165 GCA_004027475.1 Anoura caudifer
GGGGTGGCGGTGCTTTGCACTTAGGCAGGGAACATGGGCCTTCAGGGCAGGGTCCTAAAACCTCGGGTGCCCTGTTGAAGTCCCAAGTTCATTTGGATTTAAGGAGGAGGGCAAAGACCACCTGGAAAGTGTGTGTTTTTTTTTTTCAATAGCAAAGTTTCTTGGCAGCGTAGCCATTCCAGAGAGCTAATTGGCAAGAAGGTTTCACGGCACCAACTGACATGACTGTGCCATTACTCTCCACTTTGAACCCGTACACGGTTGCAGAAAGCTTGCTTAGTGTGGTCTGTATAACGCCATGGCTTGTGGTCCACTGATCTTTCATAGCCTGGTAAGCTGGGTAAGACGATTCAACCAGCGTGTGGTCTCAGAGGGGCAAAACTGATTTTCTTTTCCTTCTTTTCTTAACCTTCCTTGCTCTCACTCATCTCTCTTTTTTTATTCTTTCCTCCTAAGATGTGTTCTGGTAATGGAATTGTGTGTGTCTGTGAAAAAGCCACAGGGTTTCCAGCTGCCCCGGCGCCTCCTGCTCATTTTGACTGCGGCTGGAGTTGGATAGTGTCCTGTGGACGTGGTCGGTGGCCACGTGCCCGCTGCTGTGTCTGCCTGTTCCTAGTTGACTGTTGTCATCCGTCATTGGGGCCCCATTTCAGTTCTGTCCGATCTTTTTTTTAAAAAAGGTTTTATTTATTTTATTTTTAGAGAGAGGGGAAGGGAGGGGGAAAGAGAGGTAGAGAAACATCAATGTGTGGTTGCCTCTCATGCACCTCCAACCAGGGACCTGGCCCACAACCCAGGCATGTGCTCTGACTGGGAATTGAACCAGTGACCCTTTGGTTCCCAGGCTGGCACTGAATCCACTGACTCACACCAGCCAGGGCTCAGTTCTATCAGATCTTAATACACAGGTAACACAAATGCCAGGTCAGCAGTAAACCACTCAGAGATTAAGAGAGGATTTCCATTTTAAATGTCAATCATGTTCTTGCATGGGCAGAATCTGATTTATTTTTTCCATCTGGCACAAGAGGGCAGCATGATCTACATTATTTCAGGGATTTAGCAAAACCTGTTTTGTTTTGTTTTTTTAACTTTTAGAAAGCTTTTTTGGAAATACCATTTTTATAGCTTGGGTCTTTGTAGATTATAGTGTTGATATGAGATTTTATTTTTTATCTATTTTTTTAAAAAGGATTTTACTTATTTATTTTTAGAGAGAGGGGAAAGGAGAGAAACACTGATTGGTTGTCTCTCGTACATGCCCTGCCCTGTCTGGGGACCAGACCCACAATTTAGTAACATGCCCTGATTGGGAATAGAACTGGCTACCTTTTGCTTGGCGGGAAGAAGCCCAACCAACTGAGCCACTCCAGTCAGGGCGATAAGATTTTAAAAGCATTGTCATGGTTTATTATGTTTGAAACACTAAACTCTTTTGTTTTTATAAAAAAAAAGACTCACCGTGTTGTCCCAGAATAGCTAATATTTCAAACTAGGTTATTTGGATTTCTTAATTGATACCTTCTCCACTTAGTGGCTGGACCAGGCAGCTTAACCAGACATATTTTCATCCCTAAAGGGTAGAATACGGTCATTTGTATGACCTGAGTCAAACACGAGTTCAGGGAGAAATAGGACCACGGTTTCTTCAGTTTTCTTCCGCGCCATCAGCCGCAGCAGGGACATTGCATTCTTATCAGATGTCTCTAGAGTTTCGCCCTGTGCTTCGGAGACAAGCGGAGTGGGTAGCTAGCTGTCTTGTTTTCTTCATGCCTCCTTATGGTGACATAACACTTGGCCGAGTATGTTGATTGTCATGAATTCCAGAAAAACAGTTGTTTATCTGCTTTCAGTTTGGTGATTTGGCTTTGAGCCGCTGAGCCACTGGTGTCAGTGGGTGCTGTGTGTGTGTGTGTGTGTGTGTGTGTGTGTGTGTGTGTTCTCTCAGGGAAATGCAGAATTACTGTTGGGCTGTGGCCAGTGTCCATGCCTTCCTTTCCCAGGGCCGAGTTTTCTGCCGCGGGGTGTGTGTGAGTGTGAGTGTGTGTGTGTGTGTGTATTCCCCCAGTGTAAAAAAAATGTCCATTTAAGTTATTCTTTCTTTACAGATCAAGTTAAATTAGGGCTAAAACACTATATAAAGAGAAAAAGGAACATGCCAACATGTTTTGCCATTTTTATTCTTCTGGGGGAAGGTACTTGTACCCATTGAGGTGTTACGGAAAAGGGATGTTTACATTGGAGTTTAAGAGAGACACTTTCTTGTGTCCTCCCTAATAAAAAATCTGGGGTGCCCTGAGGATGAACATTTTCAGCTTGACTGAGTGGGGAATGAGCTCACAAATCTAAAATAGCCTGGATTAGGGTGAGTGTGGTGTAGGAGTTTAGGGTTCTGGAGAGTTGGGTTGGAACTTTCGCTCTGTGTCTTCAACCTGGAAATAGACTGCTTAGCATCCACTCCGAGTTGCTGAATAAATAACTTGCGGAGAAGTGAACTGGAAGCAACGTGGTGAGCTTTTCGTACCATCCGAGAAACTGTATTGCTGTGCTGTTTATAAAATCAATTGCCAACATCCCGCTGCCTTGCCAGAAACAAGAGTCATCGGTAGGGAGGAAAGATAATTGTGAGGATACCTATTTGTCTATTCAGTTCAAATGACCAGTGGCGTGAGTGCTAAATGCATATTTTTAACAAGTATAATATTTCAGCACTGTCAAAATTACCTTGACGATAATAGACCTGTTAAATTATAGCTCTATAAGTTAAGAGCTAAGATGGCTTTGCTTCGCACACATTAATCTATGCCTGTTCACACAAGTGATTCTGCTGAGCAGGTAGCATGTTCGAACAAGAAATACTGGTCCTAAAGCCTCTGATTTATGGGAGGGGTTGTTTTGACACAGCATCATTCAGACGATTTACAAGGCAAGGCTCCGTGTTAAAATATTTCCCCAGTGTCATCATTCGTCACCGGCATAAATATTCAGCAGCGAGGCCGGGAAATTGGTAATAGGCCCATTCATGCCAAGTCACTCGCTGTGTTTCCTTTCAAGTGAGATCTGTTTGCGGATATGGTTAAAAGAAACTATGACTTTTCTTCCTTGAGAGCAGCTGAGCTGTAAGAAATTGAGAATAAGAATAACAACTCTCCTGACAGCTTTCATGCACTACTCTGGCCTCGGTTGCTTTTAATTCTGGCTTAAGTCCTATAAGCTTTTTTGGGTGTTTTTTTTTTTTTTCCCTTCCTTTTCTTGCTTCGTGCACGTTGTAAAGAACATTTTTTATAAGTACATTAGTTAGTTTAACAGGCTTTTTGTGTTCAAAGGAAGAAGTTAGTCATCATCAGAGCAGCTTTGTTGCAAAACAAAAACACACATTTCCCCTTTCATTTTTCCTTGTTAATAATAACAAATGCAAGTGACTGGAAAGGGAGCGACACAAAAGATGACATCAATCATAATGATTCTCAATAGCCACATAAATATTATTTTTTCAGGTTTGAATGAAAACAGGTAATAGTTTGAAGTAGGTGTGGTAATTAAATCCTGTCAGCTTGTCACATATTAAAAATAATGTCTCACATCACAATGGCTGTGTGTACTTAAACTCTTATCAGAGTGATAGTAAGTCATATTTTATGGGAGTTGCTCATTTACTGCTAATAGTATCATAAAAGCCTTTGTTACGAGTTTAAATAGTTACATAATTGCATATATTTGATCACTATTGTTATTTTGTCAGCAATCTCTCTAAAGGTGATTGTTCGAGTACTTGTCTGTGACTGGTAAATATTGCCCCATTTGGGTGTACATTTTTAATCTATTAGAATGTTCTGATTACTCCTTATTCATGTTTTTTTTCCCCCTCCACAGTAACCATACGTGGAAATAACTGATGACTTAGTAACAGAAAAAGCCCTGTGTTTGTGGTTGTCCAGTAACACGTTAAAGAGATAAGATTTGGGGAGGTTGTGCCTTGTTCAGAGGTGGTTTCGTAATCATGTACTATCTCAGGAAAACAGAACGATGGTATTTTACTTGCATTTTTTTATTTTTCAATAGTGAATATATTGTACATACATGCCTCTCATAAGTTCACTCCTTTAATATTTGTGACTATGATGTTAGTGCCCCCAAACTCCTAGGTGTTTATTGGTTTGACATCTTAGATCTTAGAGCTGGGCAGTCTTCAGGACTTAAGACTTCCCTGGTGAATCCCAGCTTCTGGTGTTAGTGTGCTTGATAGTTTCGCGTTACATGGGATTTGTGATGTGTGGTTATCTTATAAATTAAGTAATTTTGAAATTAACTTACAAGTTTTATACATAATAAATTTAGCCCTTCAAATCCTGTCATTTGAAAGACCCTCCCCACCCCACCCTCATCGCTTCAGCAGTTTGCGTTTTTGTGATAGAAAATGCATCAGCTTCCTTATGGCACAGCTCGTTGCTTTTGTACAGCCATTTCAAGAGAAACTGGAATCATTTTCTGGGCCAGTTTCAACATGAGTAGATATTGAGAAGTGTGTTACTGAGAGCCCAAGACGCAGAACGCATGTTCTTCCGATGCTAAGTCGGAGTCAACTCGGACTTGCTGGATTGAAGTGCCGTCTAGGTTTGCTAGGATGCCGAGTGCTTCCCCTAGAAGATTTGATTTTTTACTGCTAATGTACTTTCCTTATAAACATGTAATTATAGGATTCTGAAGGGGAACCAACAAGCAGTTATCTGTGACAGGTACGGGCAGCGAATGACCCTCGGTGCCTGTCCCTCGATGGGCATCCTTTGGCTCTGCATTTATTTGACACGCACTTCCCTGCCGTGTTCTCCTTCGTGAGTGCCTCCCGTCAGCAGCGCTCTGGAAAGACGTGGTGTCTCAGACCACTGGTGAAACGGGTCACGTTCACCAAAACAGCATTTGTTGTGTTTATCTTAATTTTTGAATTCTCAACCCAGATATTTTCCATTTTCGGGCTCAGAGTTCAGGCTCGTGCCCTTCCGCGATGAATGGCTGTTGGTTGTTTGCATTTGGCACTTTATTTCATGAATCCTCTTTCGCTTTTCTCTTCACATCCTTTGTGCACCAGGGCAGTCATCGGAAGATGTGATGGCAGAACTCTGTTATGAGACCATAGGGTGAACTTTTATTTCCATTTTATAACTGGAATCTCATCTTCTGTTGTCATTTCCTCCCTGCCCCCTTTATTTTAAACATTATGACTTGTTTTGCCATGAAGAAAATAGGGGGAAAAATCCAGATATTTACCACATGGAGCCTGACATTTCATTTCACGTAGAGTTTAAAATTCAGTTGTGTTTTTTAATCACATCTCTATAGTACTTGCCACAATCACAAGTTAAATTATAATTTAGGTAATTATGTGTTGACTGCCTGTCTCTCCTCTTAGCCTTGGGCTCTTTCTGAGCGTATCTATTGTGTTCCTTGGAAAGCCTCCCGGCCCAGGATTGGCCACATTGTAGCTGATTGCTAAGTATTCGCAGGCTGGACAGAGGAAGGGATGGTTTCAGGAGTGTATTTGGGTCTCTCCATGCCCTACCCGTAACGAACAATGGAACTTTATAGTGTTGTAGTAGAATTAGTCTTTTTGTCTTGGTTTTTATATGAAATCGAGTTTTTCTCTATAATTTGTTTTCAAGAGTAGAGTTTGCAATAGATTATTTATGGTGGACACCTTGTTTCTGTTATACAAAGGCCTGAGGAGAAAGGCCGCATACACTGGTTCTTGGAAGCTGGGGTTCATGGAACTAGTAGGCAAGGGTTCAAGTCCCGCTGTCTGCCAGTCAAGGCAATGAAACCATCAGACAGCTAACACGCTTCCTTGGGGGGCTCAGTTGTGCATTGAAGACGGGTGTTGGCAGCTGTGTGGGCTAAATATTTGGTATTTCGTCATTTTTACCTTATCAACCACATACCCTTAAGAAGTGAACGGGAGAACTGCAGCCATTTAAAAACGCCAGCAGACTTTTGAAAACTCACTGGAGAGGGAGGTGAGATGTAGGGGGAGCTGTCGTGGTGTCCGGCTCTGCTAGCGGAGCCAGCCAGTTCGTTTCTGTTGGCCTCCAGTTTCTAACAGGTAAAAAGGGGGGCTTTTTTGCCCATGAAGCATTCGTTGGTTATCTCCTACTTGTTGGTTATGATCTCAAGCGTTGGGGCAGAAAGTCCCTGTCTTCAAGACATTTGCAGACCTAGATAATGCAGACAAAGGATTGTTTCTTTACCAAAAAAAAAAAAAAAGTCCCAATGTTCTTTTTTTAAAAGATTTTATTTATTTATTTTTAGAGAGAGGAAAGAGAGGAAAAAGAGAGGGAGAGAAACATCAGTGTGTGGTTGCCTCTCACACACCCCACCACTGGGGACCTGGCCTGCAACCCAGGCATGTGCCCCGACTGGGAATTGAACCAGCGACCCTTTGGTTCGCAGACTGGCACTCAATCCACTGAGCCACACCAGCCGGGGTGTGAGGTTCTGGTTCCATATAGAAAAGATACAGATTCAAAATGGAGTACAGCTGTTGAACAGAGCTCTTGACACTAGTATACACACAGCACACACACTTACAAGCGTAGCCCTATGGCAGATTTCTTTTTCATGATCAGTTATGTCAGTGGCTGGCCTTGGTTTCCTAAAATTTCCAAAAAGCATTCTGCAACTTCTGGAGGACTTGTTTTCAAAGAGAAATCGCAGCCATGGCAGTGTGAGAGGAATGTAGGAAACAAAAGTAAGTGATTCTTTATTTAAGATCATGATCTCTGAGCTTACAGCAAACCCAACCTGGTTTCTCATCAATCAGACCCCGGGCTGTGCTGGCTTTCCCCAGCCCTCACAGACCGCCTGGATGCTAGAATTCTTCTCCGAAAAGTGTCAGGGAAAGGAGAGCAAAGCTGGGACTGCTCATTGCTGTCCTTTAAGTATCTACGGCAGTTCTCTTCGGACTTTTTTTAGAAGTGTGTTGTTACAAGCGCTTTGGTAGTAGGTAAAATGACATCTTCTCCAGAAGTAATGTTATCATGAAATCAATTGGGATCTGTCGAGCGCTCTTCTCATTTTTGATAACCAGGATTAATCCTTTAGAAACTCCCTCTTCATTTGGCTAAGAAACTCTTTAATATCTAGAAAAAAAGACAATAAGCTTCAAAGTACACTTTGAGTGGAAGTTTATTAAAATACTGTGGTTACATGGGAAGCTATCATAAAATCAAGCTCTCTGTTCTGGAAATATTTTTCTTTCATTTCTTTTTTTTTTTTTTGGCATTTGCATTTTAATAGATTGTATCACACGGGGAAATGTTTCAACTTCTTGAACACCTGGAAAGTCTATTTTAGACTTGTTATGTGTTTTAGAATCTTCATCCAGACATTCTCCAAATATGGTCATGCTCCTCGGGGTAGGAAAATCCCGCCTCCAGCTCGGCTGCTGGCAGAGAGGGCGCCACAGGGCACCATCTTGTGAACATCAGTAAGAAGCCTGCGATTCTGCCCTGGTTGACTTTCCAGCCGAAGGCCCTGGGCTTGGGATGTTTAAGTCCATAATTAGTTAATGATTTCTCTCTGAACTTCAAGTGGAAGTTTCTAGAAGTGTTCTTTTCATTCAGTGACTGATCTCATCCTTCACGTTATTTGAGGCACCCACTTCTTTTCGTTCTACACAAAGACTTGAATAGATACCGTGGTGTGTGCGTATTTGTTCTTAAATCTATTTCTTTGCGTGATATAATTCCATATATCTAGGTCAGCGGGGGTGCTTTGAGACACCAGAATCATGGGTTGATTTTTTCATTACTTTAAATAATCAAAAATAAATTAAGGGAATTTTATATAGTTATTATTAGAATTTTTTCTCCCTCTTCACTCCGCCCCCTGCTAGCATCAGAATGGTTTGGACTCATAAAATTTATTTCTTTGGCAGGAATCATAAAATTCTTCTTCTTCCCTTTTTGGAGAATTAAACAGGTATTAACCTCTTAAAATTATATGTCATGCTTATATAATTTTTCTCTATTTTCCCTTTTACTTAGCATTAAAATGCTAAAGGAATCAGCGTGATTTCATGAATTCCACCAAAAAGCAATCCTGTAGACAGAAGTGTTTCTTTCTCACGGATGCCGGCTTTTAAGTGTCCGTCTTGAGGCAGACCTATAAATGAAAGGAACGTCAACATACATTTCAAGATGATGAGTAATCAGTGTTCCTAGAAAACTGTTTTTCTTGACCTCAGGATTGAATAAACAGTTGTTGACATAAATAGCCAGAGAAGTAAACTGGAGTACCTGTGTAATCCGGGCAATCAGCGGTGTGTCGTTCAATCAGATAAGCTGCTGCGTATGAACAAATTGTCAAGCCTTGCACCAGGTGAACAGAGTGAGCTGCTAACATTAGGGACTTCTGGATACTGAGCGAAGAGGCCTTAATTCCCCTGGACGCCAGTTTTCCAACCTCTCACCTCTCCTTTCCCAAGCGAGACACCATAGGAGTTGAAGGTTTGATTGACCTCTAGCCTACCGGTGTGTCTGCTTCTCTTGGTTCTTCTTATAATGTATCAAAGTAGATACATTTCCTAGATGAGATTAGCATTAGAAATTGTAGGTGACAAAATGAGGACCTTTTACATTCTGGATAAACACTGGATATTTTTTAAAAATATAGCTCATCCTTTCTCTCCCCTCAATTCTCATTGTCCATTTTTTATTTGATGTCAACTAAGAGAAGACTTTGATTGTAGACATTTTAAAGCCATGACTGGGCCCTGGCTGGTGTGGCTCAGTGGACTGAGTGCCAACCTGAGAACCCAAGGATCTCCAGTTCAATTCCCAGTCAGGGCTCATGCCTGGGCTGCAGGCCAGGTCCCCAGTAGGGGGCATGCAAGAGGCAACCACACATTGATGTTTCTCTTTCTCTCTTTCTCCCTCCCTTTCCCTCTCTCTAAAAATAAATAAATAAAATATTAACAAAAAATAAATCTCTGATTGGGCAGGGGGTTGAGAGGGAGGTCACTCAGTCCTGGTTCTGTCAGGAATGTGGCTCTGGAATGGCTGTGCCATCACCTCCGTGGCGTGGTTGGGATCCTCTTGACTGAAGCACACTTTCCCCAGCAGCATCCATGCGGTGTCGGGGTGGGGAGTGTGTGTGAGCGTGAGAGAGGCCTCTTTCTATTAGATTGTCACCCCAAAATGAGATTCATGTTTCCGGATTTTTTTTAAAGATGTAAAATTTATAGTTAGAAAATTAACCAGGAAATGAAGTGACCCTTGACTCTCTCCGCCACCAATCAGAATGGCTCTCCTTTACTTCCAAGGGGTGGATTTGAACCACCATGGGACTTGGGGTTGGGGGCCCCCGTGGTAAACACAGCAGACTCTGGAATCAGCCCTGCTACACCAGGCAGACCTTTGCTGAGTTACTCAACCGCCCTCTCTGCCTCGACGCGACTTGTACGGTGGGGCTGAGAGTCTAGGCACAGCCCTGACCGTCTTTCTGCGTGTGAGAATTAGTATATGGGACGCATTTAAAACAGGGCCTAGCAAATAGCTGACATCGATTGATTTTTAACTAAGTGACATGATAATATTTGGGGGTTTCTTTTGTCTCCACCCCCCTTTTTTTAATACAAAATCCAAATGTAATTGCTAATTTTGATGAAACAGTGCAGAGTGAGGAAGGGCGGGTGTGTTTTCTCAGCTACAAAGAAAAAATAGGTAAATGACCAAGGCTAACACGCCATAAAACAAAATTAAACAGCGTGTTTTTTGTTTGCTTGTTTTGTTTTTGTTTTCACTGGGGCTTGGTTTCATCTTGCAGTTCGTTTTAATTTAATTTGGTCTCACAATGAGCGCTCCATTTTGCATAAGTACCAAACATCTGGTTTTCTTTTTGTTTGAAAATGATACGGCTGAAGTTTATTACAGGTCTATTGTGTAATGAAGGAAGTTTTATAAAGTCAGTTCTATTTAAATGGAATGTTGGAATTATTCCAGAGAAGTGGATGTACTTCCTAGGAGTAGCAGGAGCTTACTTGATTTTTTTTTTTTTTTCCTAAAATGCTGTCACTGGTCAAATGTAGAACTTCTATGTATTCACCTTTTTCAAAAAGCGTGAAAAATTGCAAATTTCACAAGTGAAAGTTAAAGTTGACCTAAGGCAGTTTCAGATTGTCGAGCCTTCAAATTTTATTCATGGGATGTTTTTGGAGACATTCCGTGGCTTGCTCACTCCAGTTAATTCCGGGCAATCCTTGCGCGTTGAGATCAGATGAACACTCTGACACTTAGGCGCGATGTGGTTAACAGCAGCCTGGGGAGAAAATGAAATTTGGGGTTAGTTCCTATAAACTCTGGGTTGTATTTTTAAAGCAGTTAAAGGAATACTACACCCGGCAGAACAAATACAACCCTTCTTCTATACATCACGGCCGATTAGCATTAATAAGCTAACAATTTAAGTGCTGTAAATCATTGGCTGGGTGTAACAGCATTGTGGTATATGAAGAAATACAGACCGGTCATTTTGGGTGGAGAGACCTACATGGCAGCAGGGTGCTGACTGGTTTGACGCCTGCCACGTAGTTGCCGAAGGTGTAGTTAGGCAGGGAGCACCTAACTAGTCCTGAGTCGGTATTCACCCTCAGTAATGACTGTGAGGCTTCTGCTCTGAAATTCTCGGGTGCTGTCATCCTGCAGAAATTGCTTAGAAATAATGTGATAGATAAAAGCATAAGAAAACCAAAACGGTGTTGTTTGTGAAGATGTCAGAGGATTATTCTGTTAGTTTTCATGCGCCCTCTGATGTTCCGGAGATCTGTTGCATAATAGAGATTTCATCTGTTGGCAGTTAGAATCTTGTTCCCCATCAAACTGAAGATCAGCTAGAAGTATAATAGATTCGGAATATTTCCTCATGTCTTGTCATTTTATGGCAACATCGCAAATGTATCTGAAAGTTTAAACTAATGGAAATGCTGTCATTTCCATTGTCTCGTTTCATCTTCAATAGCAACAAAGTAGCAAGAACTCTGGGGCAATCTCTTACATCTTCAGAGCTGTGCATGGCTGGTTCATGCCCTTCATCTCCTCCTTGCCCAATCCTCTTGTTCTTGTCACCATTGGGGTTTTTTGGGGGGCTGAGGGGAGGAGCCACAGTGATAGGGTACCTGTAATTAAAGATGAAAGAACCAGATTGCCCCTCATTATTAATCAGCATACAGACTTTAACTCAACATTCATTAAGCATCTCCATTTGCCAGTGCGCTGGGAATTTTGCGCGAGGCAACCAGGTACTGTGTTCTGAATTCTGCATGGGCGTTTTCTAACGATATGGCGCCCATTGCTGCGTCTGATAATATTTGACACAATAATGGTGGCTGTTAAGGTAGAGGTTATGTTTAGTATAGCATTTCCTAGGAAATGAATGTGGACATCACATTAATCAGAAATATTTTCAAAAATTGAGAAAATTCACATGACCTGGATAATCCATCACAAAGAACAGGTGTTACAAGGTGTGTGTAATGGGGGGTTGTGAGTATCTGAGTGTGTATGTTTATGTATGTTGCTATGTAAACTTTAGTTTGAGTTAACAAGTGAGTAAGAAGTATTTCAGATTCTTTGGTCTTCACCTTCCTCATTCTTGTTACTCAGCTTTTATTGATACATGAGCTCTCTTGCCTTTATCAGTTTTCCCAGAGCAGGTGAAAATCTTTCACTCATAGGACAGGCTCCTGCTTCTGAAAACGCAATGATGACTTTCGCCTCTTCTTGTGGCAACTTTGGCATTACATTATAGAGAGACTTCTTCACCAGTACATTGTCATGACTTCCTAAAATAAAATTTCTGTAATTTTATAAACTGAGCATATGTCGTGAAAATCTTAGCACTGAAATTCATGATATTTGGTACTGTAAGGGACAAAGTGGGACCCTACTATCCTAGCAAGCTCTTCTTTGACATTCAAGTCCTGTCTGGGTGGGTCTGGAAACAACTCAGCACTTGGTGTGAACTTGATAACTTCAAGAGAGAGGGAAAGAGGGAGGAGACGTGTGCGAGAGACGGGGGAGAGAGAGAGAGATCGATCTCAAATCCTGTCCAATTAGAAGTACTGTTAATCATTCAAAGATGTCATTAATCATTTGCATAAAGACAAAACTACCTTTACGTAGGCTATTTTGGAAATGCAGTTCAATGTTTAATTGGGCTTGTATAGGCTTTCAATGGGAGACGAATGAGGTCTCAGTAAGTGGCGTGGGCAGAATGGAGCTCTGAGAAGGTTCCTGTTGGGAAAACAGCAGAATGACATTCAGTGTTGCAGGAATCCCGTCTCGCTGTTGTGCTGTTTGAAACAGATGGGGGCAGTAGAACACGGGGCCAGTTTGCCCGCTGGTCTAGTTCAGACCAACCTCGTTACTGATGT
>PVKU01009639.1:49265-60066 GCA_004027475.1 Anoura caudifer
CTGATGTCTGGTGACTCAGAACCCAGCTTGTCCTGGGCCCAGAGGTTGTGATAATGGCTGCCGGAGCCGCAGGCTTATTAATCTTGACGAAATCCCGCTGGAAAACACTATTTCTTCCATCTTATCTTTTTGTTCAGGCTTTGGTACATGGTTCACTTTTCAGCTACTTGCTTTTTTTTTTTTTTTTTTTTTTTTACGTTTGTCCTCTACAGAAGTCAAATAATATTTGGAAATTTGCGGGAAAATAGTGTCTAGGAAACCTAATGTCTTTACAAGGCCATATATATATATATATATATATATATATATATATATATATATATATATCCTCACCCAAGGGCATGCTCAGAGAGGGGAATGGAGGAAGGGAGAGAGATATCGATGTGAGAGAAAAACATCAATTAGCTGCCCCCCTGCACACGCTGAACCCCTAACCCAGGCATGTGCCCAATCGGGAATCATCAAATTCACGACATTTTGGTCCACGGACGACGCTCCAACCAACTGAGCCATGCTGGCTAGGGCTGCAATACGCAATGTTTTATAACAAGACACTCATTTTTGCTGGTTTGCTTTATTACAAACAGTATAAGAATAGGTTCTAATCCTAATTGTAGCCATCTTTTTGTTCTTTGTTGTATACTTAGGTGTATAATTTATATCAGGGGTATCAAACTCATTTTCACCGGGGGCCACATCAGCCTCGTGGTTGCCTTCAAAGGGCTGAATGTAATTTCAACTCCTTAACAGTTAAGGAGTAGTTACATTTATATAGTCCTAAAACTATTTCGGCCCTTGGATGTAGATGTAAGGAAACAGTAGATGTATCACTGTTTCCTTTGCTCCTGGAAAAACCTGTTTCCAGTGTGCTCTATGTTCTGACGGTCTTTTAAAAAGTCACGCACAGGAATAGGTTTCCCGAACAAAGCTTGTCATTCGCCATTTGGGGGCATGGCTGGCTCCCTGGGTGGTGGGACCCGCTTCTCCTTTGTTGGGGTGAACGTACACAGCCTTGTGGTCTCCCACCCCCCACCCCTCCACTGACCCAGCCTCACTCCTGAGGTGCTTATCAGATACTGGCTAAAACATATGAAGGATTGTTTATCAAAAATGCCATTCATTTCTCTCTGCCGTGTTATATGGAGCTTTATATTCATGGAATATCCCGTGATATTTTCTTTCTTCACATTGCATCGTAGAGGAGTCTTAAATTCCTTGACATTCTGGAAATTTTCTGTTTTCTTTGCTGACTTGGAGGACACAGGCTAGGCCCAAACGACTGGGTGGGAAAGAGTGTACCCTGACAGAAGGTTGGAGAACCGTGGTGGCGCCGAGGGGAGCAGTGAATGGACCAGCCCGGCCCGATGATGCGGCGCAGCGAGGGTTGATCTGAGGAAGGGAAAACGCTCTGTTGGACTCTCCCCTCCATCAACGCTCTGATGGCGTCTCGGGGCCCGCGGCCCTGAGCCAGCCTGCTGTTTCTGAGTCCTAACGTCTTGGTGAATTAAAGCTCTCTTGCTCCTTTCTGAAGAACGTAGTAGCAGTTGCAGAATTGTGACTGCTGGGTGCCTTCAGCTGTGAGGAAACGTTTCTGTGATGAGCCGAAGGACTTCTGTCTGAGGCCTGGGCAGCCAGTAACCGCCCCAGGGGTGGGTCCTGCTGAGCTTTCGCTTCATTACTAGCCTGCACGGGTGTTATACTGAACGCCACCGCGTTTTGGATGCTGGTGAGGAACACAGTCCAGGTCATGGTCTGAGAGGACCTTGATGTCATGCAGAAGCCTGATTTCCCCCTAATGTGCATGAACAGCTTGTGCAGTGGAGCCCTCAGTGGTGAATATTTGTTCATGTAGGTGACACTAGCAGACAGACCCTGAGAGCGATGGTGATGCTGGCCAGAATATGCATTTGGAGGGACAAGGGGGAAGACCTAGCCTGCAAAAATTAGCCAAGGAAATCCGTAAATACCAGGCCAAGAGCATTCCTGCCAATGTCTCAGCTGGATTTTTACCAGGAGTGATGATGGGCAGGTAACATGCGCAGATCCTTCTGATCGAGGATTTCTGATTGTCTTCAAAGTTCAGCTAAATGATTTCCTTATAGATTTCAAACCTTCTCCAAGCCCTTCTCCACTCTCCTTAGTTTATAGGTTTTTGAAAGAATGCATGAAAGGCAGCGATTCCGTGGACCAGTCCAGCCTTGGGTAGCCTGGGCTCCTGAGAAGGTTTGCTGTTTATTTTGTGCACTTGTGCAAGGAGAGAAGTTTTAGTTCCACATCAGGTTTTAGCACACCTGCAAATTCCTTGGGTCGTCTATAGCTTGTCATTAGGCTGTCTATTTAAAGTTAGATTTATTGGTATAACATTGGTTAATAATTTTATGTAAGTTTCAGGTGTACGGTTTTATAACACATCGTCCACAGATGGCTTTGCGTCTCACCACCCGAAGTCTGATCTCCTTCCGTCACCACGCATTGGCCGCCTTGACCCTCTTCATCCTCCCCTCCCACCTGCTTCCCCTCTGGTAACCACCGTGCCACTGTCTGTGCCCGCGAGGTTGTTTGTTTGTTTGTTGCTTTCTGTTTTACATCCCGCCTACGAGGGAAATCGTAAGAGTTCGTGTCCTTTATTGTCTGACTTAGTTCACTTAGGGTGACACTCTCAAGATCCACTCATGTGGTTGCAAATGGCCATAGTCATCCTTTCTTATGCCCGAGGGGTTTTCCGCTTTATGTGTGTCCCGCAACTTGGTTATCCAGTCGTCCGTCCGCCAGGCGACGCTTGGGTCGTTTCCATGCACGGGCGACTGTCAGTGATGCCGCGGTCTCCACCTTGGCCGCGGTGCTCGGAGTGGAGTTCCCAGAATGTGTGTTTCCGAAACCGGCCACATGCTGAGATTGCCGGTTTCCGGGCGCATTCACCTAGTCTTCCGTCCGGCTGTTGAGATACACCTATGGAGCCCTTGTCGTGAGTCAGGCGTGGTGTCCTCCAAGCCTACGTGGCTTCTGCTAGACACCCCCTTAGTGCCCATAGGAGTGTGGGCGTGGTGGGTATCCTGGAGGAAGAGGCCCAGGGGACCACGCGTGTTCAAGTGGCCTGAGCCGGTGTGAGGAGGGGCCGCTGTTAGAGCGTCTCTGGTGGCCCTGACTGCAGAATGAGTCAGAGTTATCCAGGAGCCGGGCACTGCTGTTTGGGGGTAGGCTGGGCCTGGAACGCAGGGAAGCAAGGCCGCCTGGCTGGCATGGCATGAGTGTGAGCGAGAGTGATGGGAAGGGGCCCCCTAGCCAGGTGGGATTGTGCGGGGCGTGGGAGGGACTTTTAACTCTTACCCCTAGAGTGGTAGGAGGTCTTTGTGTTTGGCATGGTGTCTGAGCACATGCCTGTCTACCATTGCCAAAGCTTTGGCCCATTGGAGAACCTCGCAGCGCAGCAGCACCGGACCTTTGGGAGGGTTTTCGTTTTAAACTCAAAGACACTGTAACACGACACAAGTTCTGTAACTGAGTGCTGGTTCACTTGGTGGGTGGCCATTTGATTCTCTGGTTTTAACTTGATCGCGTCCGGCAGAACTGTGGCAAATTTCGTTTTCTCACTTCTTGTTGCTGTTCAAAGTGCCTCGCAAAGAGGAGAAAAGGAATGTGTTTTATTCTACCTTTAACCCAGAAAATCGTTGCACATGAGTTAGTATCTGTACGTTTGCACACTTCACTTGAAACTACCAAAGAGATTAGTAGGTTGCCTTCTATTAATTTATTTTTGTAGCTATAAACCATGGCTGACAGTTTCGTCAATAGCTACTCGTTGTTTGAAAAGTGAGCTGCAGCAACGTTTTGGCTCCGGAATGACGTTTAAGTTGCGGGAGCAGCTCCGGGGGCTCCCCGTGCCGGGGGACGAGCACGCTCTCACTTTCTGAACGTGTCATTAGCGTCAGGGGGCATTTGTCGTAGGGAAAGATTGGGACATTTTTCTGTAAAAATAAAAATGCTGTTCCGTGGTATCCCCCTTCCCCTGAAAAAAACAAATAAAACTTTGGTGCCTAATCAGGGTTCCAGATGTTCGTATGTATGTATTTATTTGGATATTTATAGTGTTTTCTGTCAAGCAGTTTGCCTCCCTGGGTGCATTCCAGGAATTTTAAAAACATACATGGGCAAAGCCACAAAGATCAAAGACCCACGTCTTATGAACTCTTTGCAGCACTTTAGGCCTGTCCCTAAAATGATTTGTGATCCAGGAACCGGTGATTTATGTGATGAGACCCGAGTGAGAGCTCTCTCACTGTCTGCAGGGTGCTTGGAGGAAAGTTCTGGATGGGCGCCGAAGAGCCTGCCTCAGTTGGGAGTTCCTCCTCTGGGCTGAGCGTGGGCATCCATTGAGAGCCCCCCAGGGCAAGGGCGTCCGCTCCCTGGGCACCTCCAGTCTCTGATATGTCCACATTTCGCCGTTGATGTGTCTGTTATTTCTTCCTTGAAAACACGGGAATTATTCATTTCTCCATGCTCCTTCAAAATTGTTCATTCTACCACATAGAGCTTTCAAAGACCGCTCATTCAAAGTATGGGTTCCGTTTTCCATGTGACTTTTTAAATGACGTAATAGCGATCATCTAAGTGGAAAGCAGCGAGACTTTGTGTAGGAGTGAGTGAGGGCTGCTGGGACTGGTGCCGCTGTGAGAGGAGGGGTCCTCGGCAGCAGAGGCCCGGCCGGGGGGCCCGGGGCAGGTGCCCGAGGATCACTCTTGTGTTCCCAGTACGGAAGTCTCAGACACGCCTGGCCTTCCTTGACGTTCCCACCTGGATGTTTTCAGGATCCCGGGTTTGGTTTATCGCGTCGCTGCTACTTGCTCCAGGGCTGTCTTCTAGTTTTGACTCCTTACCGCAGACCTTCTCTTCCGGCTGGGGGTCGGGCGGGGGCGGTGGGAGGGTGGACGGGGCAGGCAGGTGTGTGAAGTGAGGGCTTTGGGAAGGAGACCCGCTCCCCTGCCTCCGTGCCCATCCCGAGTGACACAGGCCTCTCCGCAGAGGGAGCCGGACCGAGAATACCCACCTTGACCCTTGCCTTTGCTTTCCCTTCCTTTCACTGCTGCCCCACCTCCGGGGTTCGCTGGTCCAGAAGTGTGCTTGCCACAGTAACCTGGGAACCCTGGGACAGCAGCAGCACCCATCTCAGTGCCACAGTGTGAGCCTGGCATGGTGTTTGCCGGGCGGGCGTTGGGCAGGCTCACTCTGGGGCACACCCCGTGACTCAGTACGTTTCGAGGTGTTTGATTCTCCACCCCCTCTGTCCTCCCCAGCACGGTGACCCCCCTTAGGTGAGAAATTTGAAGGCAGGGGTGCTCAGGCTAGATCAGTTTGGCTCAAAGGGCTACAGCACTCTCTCTCTCCTCCCAGTTAGCATAGTTAAAGAGGAACCTTTTGTCTTCAGTTTGAGGCGGAATCTCCTCTGAGGAGTCCAGCTTTGCAGTCAGTGGCTTTAAGAAGGTTGCTTCTTGGCCTGGGTTTTCTGCTCTGCCCACTCATGCTGGTGGGCAGAGAAAATGCTGCTCTCTGTGCAAACCGGAGATACCTACCCTAGCCTTTTTGTGTGTGTGGTTTTTGATGTAACATCTTCTTTGTCCATAATAAAAGCCTTGCTATCCCTTAAATATAAAATTACCAAATCATTTTTCTCCGTAATGAAGTTTGCATTAAACTGCGTCTGAAAAAAAAAAAATTATGATTTGCCAACATTTTAAAAAATACGTTGCGTTTTGCTTTATTTTAAAACACAGGGTGAAATTTAACTAGAGATACAAGCAGCTTTCATGACCTAATGTTTGAAATTCTTTCAGCCCTGGAAACTCGTGGGGTGTTTTTTTAAATTTAATTTTTGTAGCTTGTCTCTATGTGAGAGGTAATGTGTCCCAGTTCCTATTCCCCATTCCATCTCTGCAGTTACAGACAAGAGTACAAGCAGTTTTTATGCCTAATAGATGAAGAGCTAAATTGAATATAATTGTCAGAACATTTTCTTTTTCTACCTTTGGCATTCAGAATGCTAGCTGCATCTTGATGTTCTGTGTGGGGATTATAGCTATCATTAGGATTTTACCTGATCCTGAAATGTAGGGCTTGGGGAAAGGAGCTTGGGGCTGAATTTGCGACATTATCGTTTCTTTGCTTCTCATTTCACGTGTTTTGATTCTCTGACACCAGCATCTCCTTTTACGTTGACTCTTTGGCTAAGGGCCTAAATTAGATGCTATGCGAGCAAACGAGAAGGAGTTTAAAACGGTGCAACATTCAGAACTCTGCTGGTGTCTCCTGGTAGGCGCTAAGTGGTAAAGGAAATCGGTGACCGAATCACGAGCTTCTTGGTCTAATCTCTAACTTCCACTAGGGTATATCCAGACATTTTCAGACAGTTTTTGCATAAGGGAGAGAATAATTAGCTAGTGTGTGTGTGTGTGTGTGTGTGTGGTAAAACAACACATTAGCTAATGATTTTACGTATAGCCTTTAAAAGTATAAATTAAAACAGATGCCACATGCTATCTTCCACACGAGGACCTCTGGGAATAAGAGTCTCCTTATTCTAGACACGTCATTTAGGTGTCTACACACCCCACCCCTGCCAAAGAAGTTCAGATGTAACTGGACCAGTTACGTATATTCTGAATGAGAGGTCCCAGGGTCCTGGGAGTAATCCCCATGTGGCATTGACTTTGGCATTTGGTGTTGTTTTCCTGCCCCTTGTCTTCTGTCCATCTGGCCTGTCTCCTCCCCACCCCTGCCAGCCCCCACCCCCCGCCCTGGCCCCCTGCACCTACACCCCCAGGTTTACCTGAAGGTATATTTCTCTCTTGCCCACCAAGCTATCACTTAAGTGGGCCTCACGGCCACACTTCCCTCAATACATATTTTTATGCATTCTTTTCTAGACTATTCTGTGGTATTTTCCTGGGTTAAACCCAGACTCCCTCATTTCCACCTCTCTAGATCCAGCGATAACATTCACCTTCGCTTTTCTTTCCAAGAGACGTGTTCCCTGGAAGCGCAGAGGAAGGTGCATGCGGACAGTCCTTGACCTAATGGTGGTTTGACTTAGGATTTTTCACTTTTACGATGGTGTGAAAGTGATCTGCGTTCGATAGAAACCGTCCTTCGCGTTTGCGATTGCGCTCTTCCCTGGGCTAGTGATTTGTGGTACGCACTCTGGCCCCCAGTCAGCCACGCGGCCACGAGGGTGAGCCGCTGACGCTCTGCAGGGCGCCGTGTCACCGCGGTTTGCGGGGTGTTACGTTTGTGTCTGACGTCCTACTTGGCCTGCGCAATGCCCAACTTTGGGCTTGTGTGACTGTTCTGAGCACGTCTAGGGCAGGCTGGGCCAGGCTATGCTGCTCAGTAGGTTAGGTGTATGGAATGCATTTTCAACTTACAGTATTTTCCACCAGAGGTGGGATTATTGGAACACAACCCCATCCGCAGTCGAGGAGGGTCTGTACTTCCCCATCTTCAGCCTTTTACACCCACTTTTGCTTTATTTTGGTGTTTTCTCTTAGCTTCTCATTCTTAGGTCATCTGCTCACCAAGGGCAAGGGGCTGTTAGCGCTTCTAAAAGGCTCTTCCTCGTGCTTGTGGGTGTCATTTACAGGGTTCTGACAAGGGCGTCCTTGACTTGAAATGGCAGAGAAAATGGGAAGCTTTCGATAAATCTGAGTTGTGTTGATTTAGTTACATCATCCTTCAGGACTGAATTCCACTAATAGATGTTTTGCGTCTTAAAAGATTTTTTGAGGTGTTGGGAGCGGACAAGAGGGTGGTCAAGAGTATTGATTGTGTAAAATACTTTAGAGAAAGGTAAATTGCTATTGCGTTTTCTAAAGGTCAGCCAGCGCCTTGTGGATGGAAATGCTAACACATTCCACCCTGTCTCCCCTCGCCCTGCGGCGGGTGGCATTTGTGTGTCCCTGCTGGCAGCTGGCGGCCTCTCCGTTTGCTTGTTTCCGCCCCCAGCAGAGTCCTTCATCTTCCCTCTGCTCCGGTTTTCCTGGAGGGAAAGTTCTCCTCTGCTGGGGTGCTGGGTGGGACTCCGGGCCCTCCTGGTCCCGCTAACACGCAGGCCTCTTGTCTTCCCCACCAGGGTTGGGACGCAGGTGGCTGCCACGCAGGAACCTCCTCTTTGGTCCCGACGCCTGGGTGCTCAGTGCCACTGTGGAGCAGATGGGTGCGGCAGGAAGAATGGGGTTTGAGAGAAGGATAGCTAGAAAGTTTGGCTTTTTTCCTCCGTTAAAAATTGTGGTGAAACACGCATAACGTAAAGTTCAGCGTCTTAACCATTTTTAAGCCCGCGGTCAGTGGCTTTAAGCGCCTTCGCGTTGCTGCGTGACTGCCACCACCATCCGTCTCCAGAATTTTCCGCCTTCCCCGAACTGAAACTCTGTCCCCGTGAAACGCCAGCTCCCTGCGCCCGCCCTCCAGCCTTTGGCAACCACCACGCTGCTTTCTGTCTCTACGCGTTTGACTCTTGTAGGCACCTTCCGGAAGTGGAATCCTACAGCATTTGTCCTTTTGTGATTGGCTAACTTCCTGTCGCATAATGTCCTCCAGGTGCCTCTGTGTCTGTCAGCATTTTCTTTCTTGCGGCTGAATAAGAATCCGCTGTGTGTGTACATGCGTGTATATGCCACACTTTGTCTTTGCACTAACCCGCCGACGGGCGCCCGGGGTTGCCTCTACCTTTTGGCGCTCGTGAACGATGTTCTGTGAGTGCGGGTGCCCAGCTTTAATTTTTTTTTTTTTTTTTCGGCCCCTGCCCAGAAAGGGGACCGCTGGGTCAGATGGTAATTCCGTGTTTAATTTCCTGAGGAACGGCCACGCTGTCTTCCCCAGCGGCCGTAGCATCTTACATCCCCACCAGCAGTGCACAGGGTGGCAGTTTCGTTACGTCCTCACTGACCCTTGTTGCTGTCTGTCTGTCTTTGATAGGAGCCATCCTCACCCACGGGTGCCAGGGGGTCGGATCCTTCATTTTCTAGAGTAGATTGTAGGAGGTGGCCTCAGGCTCCAGTCCTCGGTGGCAGCAAGGGCTGGGTCCCCTGGGACCGTCGGACAGGCGCCACTTCCCCAAAAGGCTGGGTGTGAGGGTGCCGTGCTGGGAGCACAGGGTTATTTGTCGCTGGGCTCTCCTGTCCCATTTCCTTGGCACGCTTCCTCTTTTGGAGCCTACACTTGAAAATTGGATCAAACACAGCCCGTGTTTAGATTTATTTACAATTCCTTAACTCCTTTCCTGTTTTCCTTTGGACAGGCTTGGTAGAAGAAGTCTTTTTCAGGTAGTAAATTAATTTAGGTGGTGGGCACCCCACCTGAATCCTGTTACTTGCTGGCAGGTTAGATAAATGGATACTATGCTCTCAGCACATTTCTGCCCAGTGCTTACTGGGCCGCTTTGCAAGAGTGTCTACAAAGGTGATAATATTCTGTCACTTTGGGGCCTAGAAGGAGGGGGGGGGAGAAATAGGGCCTATTTTCTTATTTGTATTTATAGGCTGCCTGTGGGGAAGGTGGAATTGCTGTATGGCAGTTTATGTGGCTAAATACACATGAAGAAGATAAGCAGCCCAAAGGCGTGTCTTTACTGTAGCCAGCGGGGAGAAGAGGGGGTCCAGACCAGTCACTGTTAGCCGTGCCGGAGATCCATTCTCTGGGGCCACCAAAGATTTTTTATTTCCCTGCGACTCCCCATTTCCTCGAAGAATGCAGTCTCGTTTTAATGACTTGATTGATTTGATGATTGGGTTACAACGTACTTTATTTACCGGGGAAACATTTCATTCCTGTCAGCACTTAATGCAAATAAATCTACTTTTTGGCACTGCTTTGATAGACTGTAAAACTGTTTATATTTGCAGGAAAATTTGTTTTGCCATGGTATGTTTGTGTACAGATGCAGTGTGACTCCCCAACTGCCCCCCCCCCGCCCCCAAAGCATCACGTGGCGCAGCGTGTCGAGGGACAGACACGGCCAGGGCTGTCGTAACCCGTCGGAGCCGCGTCGGAGCCCAGGGAGCAGAGCGAGGGTTCGTGTCTGAGGGACTCTCTAAGAGAGACCTCATGCTGGTAACTCAGGTCAGCCACTGGTGCTTTGTTTTTGTGCTGCTGTGTTCAGACTCTGCAGTTTTGGTTCACAGCGCCTCTCTTTTTTGAAACAACAAATACAGAGTGGATCGTGCCTTCGCCGGGATGGCCTGCGTGCGGATTTAATGCGTGACGCCCAGTAAGAGTGGGCCTTGATTTCCTCTGGCCCAGTTTATGAGCAAAGTTGAAGTACATGTTGGTAATAAGTTTTTCATGAAGTTTCTTGTCCATGAAAACAGTGTCCTCTATATTCAGCTTTGGTTGATTATAATAAATTTAATCTGGGGGGAAGTTTGTTTTGTGAAGCATGACTTCCCCTTCGAAAAAAATTACCCAGTACACATTTTGTTCTTAAGAGACAACAGTGCATTTTATTCATTTACTTTTAAGATTTTATTTTTAAACGTATGATTAAGACAAGTGCTGACCCAGCATTTAACAAAGCCGGGCCAGGGCCCCCTCTCTAAAGAGAGGCAAATAAAATTGTCAGCAGCCTCTGCAGTATAACATCATAAAGCCCATTTTCAGCCAAACGGTGCAGTCTTTAATTCAGATTTGAATCAGCAGTGAAGTACAAAAATAATGCATTTAAAAACAGCAACATGAGTGGCACTGTGGCTGGCCTTACAGTGCTAATGTAAGCCTCCCCCCCCCCCCCCCCCCCCCCCCCCCCCCCCCCCCCCCC
>PVKU01009640.1:0-59716 GCA_004027475.1 Anoura caudifer
GGTTTTTTTGTTTTGTTTTGTTTTGTTTTGTTTTTGTCTCACGTCCGGTTTTTCAACGTCCACTGCAATTTTCGATAATCTGTTTTCAAATATGCTGTGTTTCTGGTGTCTGTTTGCTGTGCTGCTTTGAAAAATGTCCCGGTTTAAGACCTATGTGTGGGAGGCAGAGATGTACGTCCTCTTACCATGCCGCCATCTTAGGAATTTATTTGCTTATTTTTGAAAAGTTAAACATAATGTACAAGTGAAAAATAAATATCCAGCCCAAAACACTCACCCTAAAGTGGACCAATTACATACACATATATAAAAATTGCCTCATGCTTCTAAAATATTTAGTAAGTAAAATACAAGGGTTCAAGTAAAGCCTTACAGATACCTTATTTACATCAACTCATATTGCTTTTTATTTTGCTTAGAATTCAAGCTGTTGAGTTATAAGCTAGGCATCACAGACTCACAGGACATTATATTAAAACTAAACCTATCCTCATAAGCAGGTTCATTGCTAAAAAATATACTCAAGGGAACTCACTTTGTATGTCTACCCCCAAACAAGAGAGCTTTACTCATAATAAACAAAAATTGAAAATAAACCATTGCCCATCAATAGTAAAATGGATAACTGCAGGATATTTATTAAATAGAATATGAAACATTAACACAAGTAATAAACAGCTATTACAAACAGCAACATAAATAAATCTCACAAAAAAAACAGAGACAAAGGAATACATAAAAAGAAAAATCACAACTGAAATTAGAGAAAATACGTTGAGATAAATGGAAAAAAAAAAAAAAAACCCAATCCACCCAGCATTCTAAACTTTACAGGATGCAGCTAAAGTAGTTTTACAGGGCAAATTGTAACTGTAAACATTTATATTAAAAATATCTCAAATTAATAACCTAAATTTTTATCCTAAGAAATTAGAAAAGGAAAAGGAAACTAAGTCCAAAGCAAGCCACATGAAATACAAAGAAAAGTTAATGTAGAAGCAAATAAAATGGAGTAGAAAAACAATAGAGAAAAATCAATGAAACCAACAGTTGGTTCTTGGAAATGATCAGCAAATCTGACAAACCTTTAGTTAGATTCACCAAGAGAAAAGAACTCAGAAGGTTCAAATTACTAAAATTATGGGTAAAAGAGGAGATATCACTATTGATATTATAGAAATAAAAAAGATACTAAAATATTATAAATAATTTTATGCCAACAAATTATGAAACCTAGATGAAATGGAAAAATTCCTAGAAACACACAAACTATTGAGACTGATTTATGAAGAAATAGAAAATCTGAATAAATCTATAATATGTAACGATTTTGAAGTAGTAACAAATTAAATACCCCAAAATGAAAGCCCAAGCCCATGTAGCTTTACTGGTGAATTTTACTTATATTTAAAGAAGAATTAACAATAATCCTTAAATAACTCATCTGAAAAATAAGAGAGTACCCAACCAACTATTCTATGATACCAAAATGAGAAAAAGACATCATAAAGAAAGCAAACTAGAGACCAACATACCTTATAAGTACAAAAACAAAAATTCTCAACAATATACTAGCAAGTAGAGTCCAGAAACATGACAAAAAGAAAACAGGCCATGAACAAGTGGGATTGATAAGGTTAGTTCAATATATGAAAATTAATCAACTTTATGTTAATAGAATAAATAATAAAACCACATGATAACCTCAGTATGCAAAAAAAGCAGTTGATAAAATCTAACATCATTTCATGATTAAAAAATACTCAATATTTTTTTTACTAGGAGTAAAAGGTAATTACCTCAACCTGATAAAGGCTATTTTATCAGGAAAATCCCAAAGCTAATACTATGTTTAGTAGTTAAAGACTGGATGCTTTTCCCCTAAAATCTAGACCCAAATTAGAAAAGATATCTGTATCTTTATATAGTACTATTTATACCTGAGATGTACATGTAAAAATCTTCATGTAAATGTAAAAATGATGTTGTAACAACAAAATCATTGTAAAATTATTTCACAGTTTCATGATGGCACAAAAATATTGTATTTATTGTAAAGGCCAAATTTTTAGGTCTTAGGAAAAGTAGAAGTATAAATGGGTACATATGTAAAACTTTATTATGAGACTCAAATTTATTTTGCAAACAGAACAATTTTATCTCTGGCATATAGTGAATACAATTTTAAAACATTTTTCAGTTTTGTATTTTTAATTTCTCTTCTGAAAAATTGTTTATGCTATTATAGTTGCCCCAATTTTCCCACCTTTGCTCCCCTCCCCCCCGCTTCCCCCTTACTACAGTCAATCCTTACACTGTTGTTCACATCCATGGGTGATGCATACATGTTCTTTGTCTAAAGCCTTACCTTCTTTCAACCAGTGCCAATATTCCCCCTCCCCTCTTACAGCTATCAGTCTGCTCCTTGTTTCTGTGCCTCTGATTCTATTTTGCTTGTTATTTTGTTCCTTAGATTCCAGTTAAGTGAGAACATATGGTATTTGTCTTTTATTGCCTGGCTTATTTCATTTAGCATATAGTCTCCAGTTCCATTCATGCTGTAGCAAAAGATAAGAATTCCTTCTTTTTAGGGTTTTCTGAAACTACTATAAAGGATACATGGACAAAACCAAGGGGGAGGGTGGAAGCAAGGGAGGGAAGTGGGTTTGGATGGGGTAGGGGGGAAGTGGTGGGGAGAAAATGCAGACAACTGTAATTGAACAACAAGAAAATAATTAAAAGCCCTGGCTGCTATAGCTTGGTGGATTGAGCATGGGCTGCGGAGCAGAGGGTTGCCAGTTCGATTCCCAGTCTGGCCACATGTCTGGGTTGCAGGCCGGGTCCCTAGTATGGGGCACTTGAGAAGGAACCACACAATGACAGTTCTCTCCTCCTCTTTTTCCTTCTCTTCCCCCTCTCTAAAAATAAATAAAATCTTTAAAAATTTTTTAAAAATAGACTCCCTTGAATTTTTTTTTTTTTTTTTTATTGCTGCATGGTATGTCACTGTGTACCACAGCTTTTTTATCTGCTCATCTACTTACGGGCACTTAGGCAATTTCCAGGTCTTGGCAGTTGTAAATAATGCTGCTATGAACACAGGGGTGCTTAATTCAAGACAATCTTCTCTCTCTTTTTTTTTTTTTTGCTTCTTTTCCATATTTATTTTTTTTTAATTCTGAAGAACAATTTGATAATGCAAGCCAGTTCTATTATAAATAAGTAATTTCCATTTCCACCACAGGATTCTCCTCACAAATGACAAAAACAAAAACAGAAACAAAAACAAAACCCATCTAATTGATAATGACACTTCTCAAGATTTGAGGAAACAAAAAGTAAAAATCAATGACACAAGCATTTGTATCAGTACAAAAACTAACCTTATAAATAATGAAATATGCTGATCACTACATATTTAAGAATATCCTGAAAGTATAAACTCTTTCTGCTTATCACAAGAACCACTTATTAAATATTATATTTACAAAAAAATAATAAGCTTGCCAATCATTATAAATATAAGTAATCTGTGTAGGATCAAAATAATTCTTTCCTGTTTATAAAAACAAAATTTCTATGACTGATTAGGTTTTAATTACCATTAGGCATTCTTTTAAATTAACATTTGGTTTCAATTTCTCAATGATTCAGCTGAGACTATTAGTATTGATTAAAATGTGCCAAGAAACCTCATGATCTTAGCTATGATAATACAGAAGAATTCTTTTGTTTTTCTCTTTTTGGGCTTGGCTTAAAATATTTATCATACCCCCATGTTTTGTTTAAAGATAATTTCAATGCTAGTGCCAAAACATAAAAAATTTCTATTTAATCTTGATAATTAAAATAATAAGATCCTAGAAATAGCATCTGTCAATGTTTTTGTAAAAAACAAACATAATTATTCTACTTTTTAAAAAATTAAATCATTCTATAATGTTATAAATGCTGATAAAGCATGCTGATTTGATTTCTACTCTTTTGTTTAAATTTGTCAAACTTTAGAATTTCTAATAGTAAAAAAATATTTTCCAGTTAAGTCTTTGATTAATAAGACTTCAGAGAGCACTTAAGTTTATGGAATTGAAGAACCAAACTTTGAATTGATTTTTTGAACTTCTTTTTTTGAATAGGATTGTAGTATTAGTTTAGATTAGCAGACATCCAAAATAAAAAATCCTTTCAAGTTACACTTTCAGGAATTTTGTATTTTATGTAAATAATGCCCTTTCTTTGCCCACATGTATAAATCTTAGAAGAAAATGGTGCCGAATGTATGTGTGTGTATGTATATAATGATCCCATTATAGCATGTATAGAGTTTTAAAATATATAATAAAAGAATAGTCAAATATGTGGAATTCAAACTAATCATATCTAAATATAGAAAACCATAAGCTTCTTTTCCTTTCTGAGGTCATGTCTACTAGGAGCCTATAAAGTGAGCATTTGAGAATGAATCTCCCCTCCCTCTCTGTCTCCTCCTTTCTCCATCCTTCCCTTTCTTTCCTTTCTTCTTTCTTTTCTCTTTCTTCCTCACCCCCACCATGACTCATGTTGTAATTTTTGATATATTTGGCCATGTACTAGATCTAATTTGTAATGTATAAATTTATAGAATCTCAAACGCATATTTAATTATATTTGATTTAATTTCTTCTGTAGATGGAAACATAGTTATTTTTCCAACGTACAAAAGAGGAATCGAATCTGCAACCATCTCTGGATTGCCAGCTGATTTTTTTTTTTATTTCACTGGCCATGAGAAAAACCAGTTAATGCTAACCAAAGTCTCTGAGATCCATGTGCGAAAATGTAATATCAAGTTGTTGACTCTACCAATTATGAACTATTCTGGCTTGTGGTCTTTCTTAAAGAATGAAAATATAAAGTTAAAAAGAGATAAGGTAGTTAAATTTAGACATTATGAATGTAGGCCATTGAACCAAATTCTTCAGTAAAAAAAAATAAATAAAAAATTAGGAGTCCATTTAGGCTACTGTACAATTGCCATATTTCCATTTCCCATGCTGCTTGCAAGCTCAGGGCCCGTGGATTTCAACAAATTTCTACCTTCCTTGGGAATTATGGAGACTTTTTATTTTAATAACATTTAAAAGCCACAATTTTATTTAAATATTTAAGGACAGATCTCAGTCAGGATTTAGTAACATTACTAAGAAAGATTTATTAACGTTTTTCAGATAATTGGAATAATTTTAATTGAAATCAAAGCAATCTGGGTTAAAAGCAGGGAGCTTTTCTTGAATGAGTTAAGGTCACTGGAAATAACGAGACCTTATAGGTCTTCTTAAGTCCATATTAAGCCATTATAAAGGTTTCCTTGGCTTCAAACGTAAAATGCTATGTGGTCTACAAAAAAAGGTAGCAAGGGGTTCCTTAGACTTTCTACTTGTTAAGTGATCATACTCATAATGTACCTACTTCAAAGCAATATTCTAAGTACTAAGGAGCAAAACTAGCTTTATTACAGTTTTCTTTTAATTCTGAGGTTAAAATAAAACAGAAAAGCTATACTTAATATTAATTTTTCTCTTTTACAAAATTATGTATTTATGCTGGATATTTTTCAATTTTGGGGAAATGACAAGCACAGATTTTAGAAGTTTGGAGGATATAGTTTGATATTTTAATAGGTCTATTGCCAGGTATGATTAGACACTCCATAAATAATTGAATTGAATCATTTGGGTACTTTCATCAGGGAGAACATAATATCGATTTCTTTTTGCATTTACTTTAAAAATTACTGGAAAGACTTTATTAAGTAGAAAACAGAATAAACCATAAGACCCACAAGGAATAAATAACAGAATCAACTTCGGGGCGATGGAGTTTGACTTCGCAGCTTGTACTCTCCCCCTTATAACAAAACCTCTGCGCTAATGTGAAGCAGCTGCGGCAATTTCACAAAATGGCCTAAACTGTTGAAAAGCCATTAAGAGTCTGATGTATGTAGAATAAAAAGGTTCATTCAGCTTTTTAAAAGGTTTCCCAATATGGAGTGTTATTTTATTTTATAACCACGTCTTAGTCATATTAAGTTTAAATGCCACAGAAAATTTTAATGACCATGTGGCTGGCTTTTTTGGTGAAATGGCAAGAATTTTTTGACATGCCTAAAATTCTTTTGGAAAAAAAAATGGGTACAAACCTATTAGGGACACTGTACAAGTTCCTACTATTAAATGCATAGTTGGAAAATTGAGCAACCCATACAGGATGATTTATCATTCGTATTTGTAGGGGCACCTAAATGAATTGGAATCAATTTCTTTAATCCTAAGGCACACAGAAACTTTGGGAAATAATGAAAGCCACTTGCTTTCCCAAGGTTTTCATAGGTCTGAGCCTCAAGTTTTAAATATATGATTTTACATTTATTTTTTATAGATTGTATGTGTTTTTGAAAAAATGTTTGAATTGTTCCTAAGAATGTACAGAGGATTATATCTCTATTTCCCCTCCCTTTTTTCCCTCTGAAGGTGATAGCTAGGTGATGTTTTTTACGCATTCACCTGCTTTATTTGCCTTGATTTTTAGGTCTGTCTCTGTGGCCTCCGAATTATTTCTAAGAGAGATGAAGCATTAGTTTATTATCATCATCAGTATTCTACCTGATATGAGGTAAATATTGTCAGTAGACTTATAATGGTACAGCTACAAAAATAGTAAATGTGTCCCATAAAATCCATTGTGGATTTACTTGTGTCATTCTGATGTGTGTACTGATGTGTATGCTGTTACAATTCATTAAGCTGGACTGTAGTGACCCAACCCAGAGAACTCATGTGAGCGCTGATGCCCATGCACCAGAGACAGGACAGTTCCAACCTGCTGAACATTATCACTGTGCTACGTTCATTTGAAGACCAGTCACATTAGAAACACGGATTCACAGGAAATGGGCCTGGCTATTTTCCATGACCATACACTCAAGCATTGGGAGATAGGATTTGGTCAGTTGGCAAGAGCATTCGAAGACTTATTCTCTGAGGACTCCGTCAGCACCCACTCTGTACGAGGCACTTTGCTAGATGTTGTGAGGGAGACGACAGTGATACAAGATGCTTCCTGACTTACACCCTGTTGGAAAACTCAGATGCATGCATTATTTATTTATTTTTTGTTACTATTATTTTTTCTACCTCCCCCCATCCCCCTTCCACTTTGGTAATCACCATACTGCTGTCGGTCTCTGTAAGGTTTTTGTTTGTTTTTTTTTTTTAATCCTTTTGCCTTTTACAAGCAACCTTGCAATGTATGCATTTTTTAAAATCATAAAGCATTGCCGTCCTGTTCAGGCCAGTGTCCCCCAGTGCATGGCACTGGTGGAGAACGATATGAGAGTAGGGGAAGTGCCTCTGGACAGCAGTGGTTTTCCAAATGCCTCCCCGGACAGGTGAGATCTGAGTAACACTAAGAACAATCCAGGTAAGCTATAAAATCATTGCTTATCTGTTTTTCAAAATTCACCAGAGACCTGAGGATGCAAAAAAAGTAAAATAAACTAAATTTTAGAGAATCATACGATCTTGTTAAGAGAGAAGAGACCCAGGATTGTTTTTCTTCATGGGGGCACTCTGAGTAAGAAGCAAATATACCGTAGACTGGGGTGAAAAGAAACCAGCCCAGTGTTTAATGGACTATTGACAGCTACCTGTGGGCTGGTCTGATGGGTTAGAACTCCAAGGGGCCTTGTCACACAGCGAGTCTACAATCATCTGCCAACTCTTTCCCACAGGGCTTTTACTGAGTACACGAGGCTAGTGAGCCAGAGACTGGGACAGGTCACAAGGCTGAAAGAGGAATCCCACCTGTCATATCTATACACCAAAATTTTCACAGTTATTATCAGCATACTTTCCCTGAATATATACCAGCAACCCACTGAAGGCTGGGGCAAGGCAGCAGAACGGAAGGCTGAGAACAGAGCTATAAAGCATAGAGAGATCTCAGTGTCTCACTGGTCCTCGGATACCAAGTTCTGTTGAAGAAATGAAACCAGTGGTGAACTGGATCCAATGAAAGCTGCTACACAATCCAGAATTATCTCAATAACAGATCAGTTTCATGTGGTGTCCCCCCCATCTCATGACAAAAACGGGGGCATGCTCTTTTCTGGACATAAAGTTTATTTATTTACTTCAGTCCCCTTTTTTTATATACATAATGTCCAGCATATATTAAAGTATTATGCAGCATCTGAAAGAGCAAGAAAATGTAACCCATAATCAAGAGAAAAAAATAACCAACAGAAAATAAACAACCCACAGATGAATTGGAATCAAAGATCAAGACTTTAAAATAGTTATGACAAATATATTAAAGAATCTGGTGGAAAAGGCACACAACATGACTTAGAATGATTTGCAGGAAGCAGCAAAGAGAAGGAAGAAGGAGCCCTATTTTGAATGACTTACCATATTTTTCAGACCGTAAGACACACCCCAAGTTTTAGAGGAGGAAAACAGGAAAAAAATTTTGAAGCAAAAAATGTGGTAAAATATTTAATAACATAAATAACATAACATTTCACCAATGTAAATGTAAACAGAACTCACCAGCAGCATTAACAACCATTATTTTCCTCCCAAATTTGGGGGGAGGTGGTGGGAAAGTGTGTCTTATAGTCTGAAAAATATGGTACTTTGAATTTCCTATTTGCTACCAAGTAAGAAATACTTGAAAATTAGTTTGGTGAAAAAACTGAGACTTGGAAAATTTAAATAAACTTTCATATAACTTTTAAAGTTAAGACAGGAGTTTAATGTTTGTTTTTTTACCCTAATTTACTATATTTTAACTGTTAGACATTTTAAATCATGTATTTTTCTTCTTTTTCCTCTTGTTATTATTGTTTCAGACTCAAGTATTAGGCTTATAAATTGAAGTCAAAGACATTAACACATTTTTTCCTTATAGTCAATCTTGTGGTCTGAGAAAACTAGTAATATCACTTATAGCTATTAATCACACTTTTATGCAGAATTCTAATTATTTGATCTGAGACACTACTTTCCAATTAATCTTTGGTTCCATTAAAAAAACTATCTTCAATAATTATTTGATTTCATCCTTGCTTATTAATAATTGTATTAAAAATAATATTTTTTATCAGAATAAAGATTTTTTTAAGTAAATGATCATTGAATGAAGAGGAAGAGTTTAGGCTGCAACTGGGGGTTTTCTTTTCAGCAAAGCCATATTTTTTGAAAATTTAATATGCCACCATTTTATGAATGGATTAGAGTGGGAAGATTAGTCAGATTAATTGTACAATTGGCCAGGCCACAGGTAATATAATTCTGATTAGAGTGGCTGAAGTGGGAATGAAAATGAGGGGAATGTTTTGGGGAAATACAGTAGGGAGACTAGATAACTGAACTGGGCTCAGGTAGGGAAAGAGTCAAAGCAGACTAAACAAATAATAGTAACTATGAGGTCAATGAACAAAGACAACAGCAGAGAAACCAAGGCAAATGGAACTTTGAGTCATAAAAAAGGAGAGGAATATGCCTTTAAAGAAAATGTCAGAGAATCTCATAACTCAGAGGAATGATTTTTATGAGATGAAAAACTCAGTACAAGTTCCACTGATGGGAAATATAGGGACTACTAAATGTCACATGATGCATAGTAGCTTCAACTGGGTCTTTCTTCTTGCTATATTCTGTCTTTTGAGGAAACTGTTGATTTAAAAACAGGAAGATTAAGATGAGGTATTTCTGGTTTGTAACATACTGACTTTTACTTGCTGGTAGTGCTCATTTTTTTTTCCATATTCTTACACAGACACATACACACACACACAGAAATTGAATATTTTAGAATTCTTTGTATTCTGTAATATCCAGTATTGTCAGAGAGTAGGCAGTAAAATTACATTGATTAATTCAGCCATTCAATTGTTCACAACCTTATTTCTAGGTGCTACTGAAAATGACAAAGATGAATAAAACTCTATGCTGCATGCAAGTTGGTCGTCATCTACTAATTGACATTGTAACAGATAAGAACAAAGATTTCACTATTTTTTGACAATATTGTGGCATTTGTCTTCCTAAAGTCATGCGATTTTTCTTGTAAGATAAGATAGGTGAAGTAGCATAATGATTCTTCAATAATTGTTATTTTATTACTTTTATCATTATCATTATTATAAAAACAAAGCAGAGAGACGATATAAACTTCTTTGATAAATATTTACACCACCATTTTCATTATTCTCTAAAGTGGCAAGTAAAACTTAGCTTCATTGGATTCATGATACGTTCAGCTCTGCTCCATTAGTATTTAAAAGTGTTTTCAGTAATAAGACAATCAATGGTTTTTGTTATATCCGAAACTTAGCCTTGTTTCAGTGCCACTTTCCTGCTTTCTCTTCCATCACCCCATCTTACAAGATGAGAAATACAGCTTCTATTGGTTATAAATATGTTAGGCCCTTTGGCAACAAAGGTGGAATAAAGGAAATAGTAATAGAAAGTAACAAATCTGAAATTTCTTCTGGAATAGTTATATAATTTCTATACATCTACAGGTCTTTCAGTCTGCCTCCTTTTAAAACCTTCTACTGATAGTGTCAGGCATCCATTTTCTTGGCTGCCTCTCCAAGTGTGTAGGTACAATACATTCCAAGTTATTTCCATTATAGCTCTTGTGCAACACAATCAAGGTTTGCATATACGGAAATAGGGCCATATGGGATACAAATAATTTGATCATAGTTTTAATAAAATTCCATGGAGTTTTAAATCCCACAAAATATATTAAACAACTAGTAATTTTTAGGCACCATGTCTTCCTGAGTCAGAATGTGAGCTGCCCCTTCCTTCTGTTCTTTTCCTACCTTCTGTTACCTTCTCCACCTCTTTTACTCTCCTTCCTGTCCCCACCTGTCTGACTTTAGCATGTCCCCTATGGGCTCCTCAGGTGTGTCAGCTTTTCTCCTATAAAACACTACGTAGTATCTCAGTGAGAAGTTGAGCACTATATTCTTAAATATCTAAGGTGGTTCTAATTGAGTTAACCACTTGACTTTAAGCCAAAGGTCAATTTTCAACTGATATCATCACACCTTTTGTAAGGGAAGAAAATATTGAGAACTCTAAGTCAAATGGAAATAGGGTAAGTGCTCCTATCTGACATCTTGATTAATTGATTAATAGGAATTAAGTCAAGTTTAGCTTACTAGTTCATAGGTTCATGTCAGCAATCATGACAGTAGCCATTGGTGGTGACACTAAAAATGTTGATTTTAACAAGGATTTTCTTTGAAATTTAAGAGACCCAGCTACCAAAGTTTAACTCTGAGATGGGATGGAACATAGAAAGTACAAAATGCCTTAAAAATGGATATAATTTACATCCTCACCATCATGTTACCTATAGCTCTCAGGCCATTTCCATCAGTTATAGAATTATTATACAATATGTAGATTAAACAGAAGCCACCGATTTTATTTTCAGAGAAGAAATCATGGTAGATTTTGAAAATATATTTCTCTGTAAGGCAGAAAGAAAGATGATAATTCATTCTTTCTGGGACAAAGTATGCAACAAATTCTAGGTGGCTGCTTTGTCCAGTTTCCTGATAACCATAGAAGGCCCACATAGAGGAACATTAGTCTAATCCGTAGACGCTGATGTGTCCAGGCCGCAGGTGTTTTTCCATTAATCAGCAGTGTTTCCCATGCAGTGGTCTTGGATCATCTGTATTAGCGCCACCTGGGAAAATTATTAAACATGGACATGCTTGGGCCCTGCCCCGGATCTACTGACTCAGACTCTCCGGAGTTGGGTCTGGAATTCTGCATTCAATACTAGCTCTCCAGGTACTTGTTATACACACGGGAGTCTGAAGCTCAGTGCTTTCTAAGTGCACAGTGTTTAAATGGAGAATTTATAAAACTTATTTTCTCACCACTTTGAACTCGAGGGAAAATTGGAATTTGTATCTCTAAGCAAAGGAGATTATCAGTGAAGGTAAATCTTAATAGTTCTACCCCTACCAATGAAATGCTCAGCACCAGTCAATGGTGACATTAAGTCATAAGAGAGTTATATAATTGCTTGTTTTTGCCCCAATTCAGCCAATTATGAGAAGATCTGGTGGACTGTTTGCTGCATAACATAATTGAGATGATGAGAGATGGCATTCTAAACTCTGACATCCATAATGCTTACAATGGGAGCAGGTTTGGTGAAAAATTGCACGGTTAGATGTCTACTTAGACATCTCATTGGACAGATGGCGGTGCTCACAAATACCTTGTATACTATTCGATTATGCCAACCCAATGAAAAATGTGTCCAAGCAGGAATGTAACTGAGTACCTGGTCATAACTTGGTCAAGAGCTGCCCTACACCATTGAGAGACATGGAAGGAGACTAAATTTGGAATTTAGTAACTTGTCAGCCTGTGTCAATGTCCCTATTTTTGAAAATTTCCATTTCAACTCCTTAAGACTGGGCTTGAGTATCCCACTTATTTGGTGATCTATTTGGAATCAATGTCCATATTTTTGTAAATTCCATTTAAACTCCTCAAGATTGTATTTGGGAATTCCACTTATCTGGGGATCTATTTTTACCAGGCGCTGGTGTGCTTCCATGCTTAAAATGTTTATTAATCCAGTTGCTTGCTCACGGGTCCTGTCCTAATGTCCCTATGCAGGCAGAAGAGTTCCCCAAATGTGGTTTTTGTGACATAAGACTGATTTCTAGTCCTGTCCCAGCCACCTGTCAGTTGCTGAGGTCTGAGGCCCAGATCATCTGGTAATACTATCTCTTCATAAATATTGGAGATAGTAGAGATTCATATCGGAATCTAGAAGGTATTCAACTCTTTTATTCACATTGGTTTTTAAGTATCTTTAAAAATGATTTTATGGACAGTAAATGATTTTATGGAGAGCAAAAATATGGGAATCAAGGATGCCTCTCCTCAGTCTTCCTCTTGCACATCTTAGTCTTTATTTTTTTAAAACAGTTAAACCTCTAAAATACCAGTCATTTATGTCATTGGCCTGGTATTCCAGATTTTTATCTTTTATCTCATTGTCTTGGTATTCCAGAAACTTTTATTATCATATTCGTGCGGCTTTATAACACTTTGTCATCTTCTTTGCCTGCAACATTCATTTCTCATGATCTCCATACCAAAAAAAGAAACTGCATTTGCATATTAAACAATTACTGTGATGTTCATTTTTCACACACTATCTTCATGTATAGGGTGGGGCAAAAGTAGGTTTATAGTTGTAAGTACACACAACACAATTTATTCTTGTATTATTATTTATTAATTATTGTATTATTTTTCCATATGAACAACTATAAACCTAGTTTTGCGACCCCTGTATGGAGGGAGCCTTTAAAATGTTTTCAGCTTTCCTAAATAAATAAGCCAAGAAAACGCCTTTAAAAACTCTTTTCTTCCTTAAACATTATTGTCTCCTCTTTTATTTAAAGTTCTCCTATAAAGACAAAAACAAATCTTTCATTGCTGTATTACTTCAAACTGACTTCGTATCAGTCAGTGGAAGCCCCATTGCAGACACCAGGTCCTGTTTTCCATCTCCAAGGCAACTTCCAATTTCTATTTTTAATAGAGTTGGTAAGAATGTTAAGCCCAGTGGAGACCCCCTACTGAATTTGATTTTAGACTTTCTCTGCCTTGTGATTAAAAGTTATTTGTTTGATTACAGGACAGGTTGATGTTTGAGGACTCAAGCCGGCTGTGGTTCCACACATGCGGATCTGCTCCAGGACGAACCCGTTGAGACCATCTTCCCAACGTTTTGTTTGTATGAGGAGGAAGGCTGTGCTGTGAGAGACTCGGTGAACTGTGAGTGAGGGACACAGTTCTGGGCCTTCGGTCAGACAACCTGGGAGTCTGACAGACCTTGTTTCAATGCCTGATTTTCACAGCTGCGTAATTGTGGCTAATTTATTTAACCTAAGTTCTCACTTTCCTGTCTTTAAAACACTGTTGTTTTAATTATTAAATGAGACAATAATGTTAACAGTTTAGCACAGTACCCTATGAGTGATTATGAAAGGTAAATGTGATTTAATGCCATTTCTATCTCACAAGATGACTTTTCCTATATGCTTGTAATTATAGACCTAACCCGTAATTGACAAATTTAAGCTTGGTAATCTTTAACATTGGACAGTGTATTTATTTTATTCATAGGACTATTTACCTTAGAGGTAAAGATTCAGTTTTTATTAGTTATTAATGTTATTTATTTTTTTAAATTTTACTTTAATTGTAGTTCTTGTACAGTTTTCTGTCTTCTACTCCCATAATGTTATTTTTTAAAAGATTTTATTTATTTTCTTTTTAGACAGAGGAGAAGGGAGGGAGAAAGAGAGGGAGAGAAACACCAATGTGTGGTTGCCTTTCATGTGTTCCCTACTGGGGACCTGGCCTGCAAGCCAGGCATGTGCCCTGCCTGGGAATCATACCAGTGACCCTTTGGTTGGCAGGCTGCCATTCAATTCACTGAGCCACACCAGTCAGGGCATAATGTTCTTATAATTAGTTTTCAATGATTGTGAATAATAAGACACATAGGAGAGGTGCTACTTCGAAATCACACAGACTGGTTGCAAATCCTGGCTCTTGCACCACCTGGTTATGAAATTGTCTTTCCTAGTCTCTCCACACTCAAGTGTGACAAGTCTTGACAGGGGGGACAACTGTAACTACTTTGCAGCCCTGTCTAGAAACTTACTTAAAGTATATAAAATACCAAGCTAGCATCCTGTAACTAACTGCTTGATAAATGTTAGATCTTTTCTGTTTTGTCTAACTTAAAATAATCTAGAAGTATTTACTAATTTGGGAAGTGTTTGCTTTGGACTGAAAGATCTTTGGGTTCATTGTATTGTTTTACCAACCTGAAATTACCTCAGCTGCTGTAGGTACTAACTGGCATATCACAGAGAAGTATGTACCATTTTTTCATGCTGAAAACCCACTAAAATAACCAAATATATATATATATATAATGTGGTATACATTCAGAGACAATAATATGGAGCCAATGGGTTAAGTGGATGTAAATGAACAGATCTTGGATGGGTAAATCTGAGCCATAAATGCAGAAACTGACCAATTTGCACCACAGAAACTTGATGACCCAGGAATTTATGGTAACAGGTACTGTTATTACTGAAAGTGGTATAAAAGAAGAGTAGATAAAAGAAAGATTTGTTAGAAGTATTTTGAAGAAGTGATTAGATCACTCCTTGCAGGTGAGCAATAGCTCCCTACCCACTCCCCCAAGCCTGTCCCCCACACATTCTTTGTAACTATAATAGGCTCTGGGTATTTGCCCTTTAGGGAGGGTAAACTGGAGGCCTTGGGGTGGAAGAAGATCAGGTGCAGCTGAAGGCAGAAAGAACATGCTGAAAACGGGGGCGAAGTGAACTAAGATATCCAGCTTCATTCCTCTAATCAGCTTCCAAGAAAATGGAAATCAGTCTAACACCTTTGGGGCAGAAGCTTGAAAATTTTGTTATAGAAAAATCAGACTAGACCATGAGAAGAGATCTAAAAGTATTAACAAGAAGGGTAGTAGCCAGGTTGCCTTTAGCAAAGCCCACTAGTCCACACAGTTTTGTGTCCCATTCTTAACTAAATCTAGACAGGTAAATATCTAAATAGTTTTTTTTTAAAGTTTCCAAAATGAAAAACAGAGGCAGAAAAGAAAACAAGGGAAAAAAGGAACTTGAAAGAAATATTGTTAATGCAGGGAGAAGAAAATCTCAAAAAAATCCTAAAATTAATTTTTAAGAGACAGAGAAAAGAAAATATTGCATTCATGAAACAAGAACAAAAAAAGCCGTGGCTGGTGTAGCTCAGTGAATTGAGTGGTGGCCTGGTTTGATTCCAAAGGGTCTCTGGTTTGATTCCTAGTCAGGGCACATACCTGGGTTGTGGGCCAGGTCCCCAGTGGGGGGCACATGAGGGGCAACCAAACATTGATGTTTCTCTCCCTCTCTTTCTTCCTTCCCTTCTCTCTAAAAATAAATAAATAAAGTCCTTTTAAAAAGGAACAAAAAAGAAAAGATACATTCAGATTTTTAAAAAGACCTTTAGAAGTTAAAAATTATGACAGCTGGAATAAAAATTCAGCAGAAGGTCAGGAAAATACAGTTGAAACAATATTCTAAAAATTATTATAGGAAGACAAGGAATTAAAAAATAAGAAACAAAGGGATAAAAAAGTTAGAGGAACAACCCAAGAAGTGCAAAGTTTGAAGAGAAAGGGTTCTAAAGAGCAGAAAGAATATGGTAGTGAGAAAATTATTAAAAAATTCCTAAAATGTTCCAGAATTAAAGGATGTTAGTTTTGGAATTAAAAGAGCCCAACAATTGCCTAGCACAGTGAACAGAGAAAGGTGTATGCTAAGGTGCATGAGATTTCAGACCACTTTAGAAAAGAAGAAACTTATACATGCTGAGAAAAAGAGAGAAGAGAGAGAGACAGACAGACAGACAGAGGACACATAGTAAAGAATCATGTATCAGAATAGTAGCAATGCTGCATAGAGAGCCCCAGCTTCAAAATGCTGAAAGAAGATCTCAGCCTAGAATTTTATAGCCATCCAAACTAGCAGTCAAGTATGAGGGAAGATGAGGCACATTGTCAGGCATGAAATCTTCAAAAATTAGCCCACTCTATCTCAGAGCGTTGCTGAAAGATCTAACAAAATCAAGAAACAGGATGCCTTAGTAACCAGAAAACAAAGAAACTGATATGGTGCTATACAATGGAAGTCACAGGACATGTCGAAGGGAAACTCGAAGAGAGCGGCTGTGCGGCTGGTGCAGAGCTAGTAGTCAGATGTGAGCAGGGGAGATGGCTTCAGTTAGGTTGTCTTTAAGAGTCCGAAACATATAAAGTACCTGATGTGTGTGAACATGTTAAGGGGATACTTATGATTCTGAGAAAGATGAGCAAAATGAAGACTGAACTATTACTGACTGAAGAGAAAAAAGAGTACAAGTAAAACAATTACATGAAACTACATGACTCAGCTCATGAATAATACTTACATATTCATAACAATGTGAAAAGTAAATACTGATGAAACTAAGACTGATGGCATCATTAAATTAGGAAGATAAAGAAAATGAAGGTAGGTATGTAGGTGAGAGTGGGAAACCTGGGAGCGTAAGATAAAACCTCATTTCCACAATAGGAAGTCAACAGGTATTTGCAATTAAAAACTCAAGACATAGAATTATAAGCATGTTATTTAAGAATATAAGGTAAAGATTTTTTAAAAAGGTTAAGTTAGTTGGAATTTGTTGCCTCTGAGGAGCAGGGATTGGGGGTGGCAGAGAGTGAGGTGATGGAGTAATGTGTTTCTCATCTCGAACGTTAAGAAAACTTTTTACCTTATGTGCTGTAAATATATACATCTTGAATAAAAACTAAAGTCTTGTATATGTTATAAGAACTCTCTCTTCAACACAGCTCCTCTCTTACTCTTCCTACTAAGGAGCAGGTTTAAAGAAAACATACATCTCTTTCTAGCCATTTACATGAGAATGTGACAAAAAGAACCAGTGTTTACTCCTGTCGGTTTCTAAAAGCAGGGGAATAAATATTTCAGTTCAGTGGTTCTGAAGTTTTGCCTGGCTAAGGACAACACTTTATATTACCCCTGTTCATGGACACTATATTTTGAAGTATGCATTAGCTTTTTTGATTATTTTATTTGTTAAATTGTTCATAAGCTACAAATGAGACCTGCCATAATATCAGTCATCAAAGTGAATTGATTCCACACTGCCCCAAAGCCACGTAATGATGTGCTTAGTTTCAAAATGATTTATAAGCTTCTTTTACTTACCTTACTCTAAGAGAGGAAGATTTCCAACAAACAAATAAATATAAAAATGTCAGATATCTGAAGGTGCTTTGCCTGAATTAGAATAGGGTGCTTTAGGGACAGGGGTCTCGTTAGAGTGGGTGGTTAATGAAGGCCTCTTTAAAAAGGTGACTGTTAAACTGAACAAGAATGACCAGGAAGGACCAGTCCTGAGGTTCAGGCAGGGCATCCCAGACAGGGATCTGCGGCAGGAACAAACTTGTCCTATTTGAAGGAAGAGAAGGTCAGATGAACTGGCCCTGGTTTTCGGTATGCGTGTGTGCCTGTATGTGTACTTATTGAGAAGCCTCATTAATTCATGCCAATTCTGTGCAAAGGAATCTACATTAAATTTTAAAAATCTCACAGAATACTCTGTTGGTAAAGGTCTTTGAAAGGTCATTACTTCAAGGACTAGATAGAGCTGCATTATTTCTTTTTTGTAAAGTTTCGCCCTAGACCTATGCTCTCTAATTACTAGCCAGAGCTATGAAAGTAAAACACTAGCAAAGTGCCTCTTAAAAATCTTCTACAGATATTAATACATTAACATACATATTTGTGCATGAGCTATTTTTCTTACACACCAGAGGAGATTATGATACATACACACCAGACTTTACATTCAGTCAGCTCAGAGCTATTCATTGAATGCAACAGGATGAAGACCGAGCTTTTACTTTCAAGAATATATAGTTTTATGGGTGAAAAGTTCAAAACACTGTTTTTGTTAGTACTGTTTTTAATCCAAAGACAGCCTTCCTCAGTCACTCACTCCTTATAAACATGATATTCATCTTGCTCTTCTTAAGTTCATTTCCTAAATCACATTTTCTTTTAATATAATTCAAACTATTTAATATTATTATGAACATGGTTTCTCAAATCCCTAAGTCAAAATGAGAAAATAAATTTCAAGGTTTTAATTTTTACGCAGAACTTTGTGAAACCGTAACGGAACTATCTTTACCAATCCAGTGCTTGCTTCTGGAAAAAGGAAATGCTGTGGGTAATGCAGACAATTTATTTAATTTAAGGAAAATGAAGAAGTCAATGTTACTTTTATGAATATTTAAATACTTTCTTGGTAGCATTCTCTAGAGGAAAGCATTCTCAAAGTCCATTTTAATATTTATAAGTTTAATTGATATTTGTTATTTCATTTTATGTTTTCTTCAGGTAACTCAATTAGCACAAAGTTTATGATATTTTATGTGACAGTTTTTATTTTAAAAGGAGAATTCTGAACAATGACAATAAAATAATTCATTTCATGAGGATCTTTCTTTTAAAGAGGACATCTGGAGGGAAAAATCACACACTTCCTTGTGTTATACAGCAGCATCCTGTGTGTTTTTCAGAGATCCTTCATCATGGAGGGTGGTCCAGTGGTAATTTACCAGGGAATAAAAGGAGTGTACAAAAATTTAATTATTATTTGACCTCAAATAATTATATGCTGCTAAACTAATTAAAGAGCAAATTAACAATGTCCCACTGATGGGCAGTCTGCTCCTTGCATGACTCACTCATCTTGCACAAAGAATAAGTGATCTGTATTAGAAAAGAGTTGTGAAGGATGTTTTTTGGGATAACTATCGCTGTCATTGCTATGTTAAATCACAGGCCCAACCTCTGGATAAAAAGAGACAGGCTTATCATGAGCCAGGAAAACAGCAGCCCTGGCCTGATAGCTCTGACTCAAGGCCTTGTTTCAAAGCTATGACTCAGTGCAGGGCAGCCCTTGTCCCCCTCAGCGCTTTCCAAAACAGCCATTCAACCTCTAATGTTCAGGTTGCGTGCCTCATGCCGATTATTTCTCTGAAGTCCACCAGTGTCAGCCTTATTTTCTCCGAGCATCCATCTTCATTTCCAAATGAATGAACAGGGATTGCAGTGGTATCACTGTCGATTGGACAGAGCTAAACAGTTCAGTCAAAACAACGGCTGGAGAAACTGCTAGCAGGGTGTTAACTCTAACATAAAGGCTTTTAAATCAATGTGGCATGGATGTCTGCCTGCGGTGAGTGTGCTTGTGAAGTTTGTGCAGTTTATTTTTAATGCAAATCAGAATATTCGCAAGTGTAAACACTGACATCGGTTAGAACTAAGCGGAGATTTTTATGTTCATTTCTTCCCTTCTTATAAGTTCTTATGACTTCTTTTTATTTTGTCCATCCATTCTTATGACTAAACTACAAAGACTTATTTTTCATTGCTTCTCTACACAACAGTCTGTAGTTTAATAGAGTCAGTTGATCAAGAGGCGACAACCTACAGACCCAGTGCAAATTATATTATATTTCAGCCCAAAGTGATAATAAAATGGCACTTGCCAGTGTACAGATACAACAGGGATCATGGCTCAATGGAAAAACCATATCCCTGGTGTCAACCTTGACACCCAGGGCCTGTCTATCACCACCAAGCTTAGAAAGAAGTTAAGTTAGGAATCCAGATCTTTGTGGGAATTCAGTTGACTTTTAAAAGGTAGCAACTAATTTAAAAATGTTTAAACACCGTATAGTTCAACAGCCAGTTTGCAAGCTGTTTCTGGCCTGTGGGTTGCCAATGTGCAACCGCTAACTTGAACTCTACAGTTCTAACGGTATCTTTCATTTCACTTTGACTTACTGAAAAATGATCCGCATTTTCTGTCAACCCTCTGTCAATAGAAAGCTTTGCAGTAAACAACTGGAAATTTTAGTCAAGTAATTATAATTAATTTGACATAAACTAATTATTGTCACTATTTTATAGGTAAAAAAAAGGAGATGCTTAGGGAAATTACACGATTTGCCCCAATGGCAAAAAGCTGATAGAACTTGCACCTTCTGTAAGTACAAATCATGTATTATGTCCAATTACTGTGTTATGGACTGAATTGTATCCCCTCTTCCACCCCACATCTACATATGTAGATGTCCTCTCAGTGTGACTGCACTTGGAGATAGGGTCTTTAAAGAGGTGATACATCCTAATCCAATAGGACTGGTGTCCTTCTAATGGTGACATCAGGAGCATATGTACCTGTAGGGAACACAGAGAGAAAGTGACCATCTGCAAGCCAAGGAGAGAAGCCTCAGGAGAAACCAACTTTGCAGGCACCTAGACCTTGGAATTTCAACCCCCAGAACTTTGAGAAAATAAGTTTCTGTTGTTTAAGGGTAGAAAAAGGAGGAGGAGGAGAAGGAGGGGGAGGAGGAGAGGAAGAAGAAGGGGAAGGAGAGGAAGATGGCAACAATCGTAACACCCTCCATTCAAATGACCATTCATTGGTTTGTGTTTTTTCAATTCAAGGAAACTCCAATTGTCTACCATGCTAAATTAAAAATACCTAGGAGAAAAGATACTGATCCTCTTAACATCTGGATATTTGATCTCATGTAGCATGGAATGGGGACATAACTATATTTGTTGAATGAATGAATACTGCAAAATACTTGAATGTTTGGAAATGTCAATATGAATTAAATATTTTCTGTTGTCTTGAAATGACAAACATTGAGTGGATGTAGATATAAATGCTGAAATCTTCAAAAAGTCATGAAAAAGGCAGTATTTTTCTTAAATAATTTATTGACATAACCTCTGTTTTTTTCCTATGCAAAAATGTCAGAAGAAAAGTTTTTATTTAGGCTTAGTACTATATTAAATTTCAAACAAAGATTACACTTTTTCCATTCTCATATGTTCTTATGTAATTTCTAATTATATGTTTTAATTTAGTTGTGAGAATGTCACTTAAAAAAGCTAAAGCCAAATCAAGAATGTTACATTGTAAGAAAAAAATGTAATTAAGTGTAAACATTTGTAAGTATCAATACTATGAGTATATAGTATTAAAATGAATCAAAGTATCACTTTAATGTAAACTATTTGGAAAAACAAATAAATAACATCTTCCAAGGTATGAACCACAGAAAACAAAATGGCATATATTATTGAAATGAATATTTTTTAAAGTTATTTTGATTAGAAATTGAATTTTAATAGTAGAGGTCATCCAAATTTTTCAGAATGAAGAAACTGAGTAACAAATTATCCTATTTGCAAAAACTTTTCTGGCACGGACCAAAATGAAGTGTTTATATTGCTATCTAATGGGGGGGGATGAGGATTAAGAAATTAAAATATGTCCTTAACATATTACCTTTAAGTAGAAATGGACTATTTTCAAACATGAAAACAGTCAGTTATTTAGAAGTATAAAAATGTGTGTTTGTTACCTGAAAATTAAAATTCCTATAAAATTATATTTAATAGTGAATAAGGGACATTCATTCCCATGATATCCAAATATAAACTATAGTTACTGTATGTCTATAAATAACAGAGAGAAAAGTGGAAAGGGGGGGGGGAGAAAATGCCTTAATTTATAACAGATGTTTAAAATGCACCTTGGGATACATTCATTATGGACATACACAATTAATCCTTCAGAGACTCCTGCTCACATCATGCTTTCCTTACCTGTTCATTGCTTTACACTTGCACACTAGGCATGCACCTGGTTGAAATGTAAGTGACTCCTAACATCAGCTTGTTAAATCTTTTTCTATAAATTTTCCTCTTTAAAATGTGGCAAAATAAATTCAGAAACAAAGAAACGCACCTACATAAACAAGGAGATCCCTGAAAAGCATAAGCAGCCACCGGACTCAACCAGAAAGCGCAGGTGGAATGAAAATTTAAAGGACCTTAGAGCGCTATGAATGTTTTTCACAGTGTCACAATTACAGAAACACCTGGTTCTGCAAAAGGGGCTGATCCACTGGGAAAATTTTCCAGGGTTCAATGAGCCTCAGAGTAGCTTTAATACATAGAAGGCTCCATAGAAGATTATGTAGATTTCAGCCACATGCTGAAATAGAGTTAAACATATCTGGGCTCTCTAGCCAAAGGTCTTCTTGGTAACTGTTCTGTCTACCAAATAAGTCTTCACTATGATTTTTACTGAACTATTAGTAGCAAAATGTAAAATATTATAAAAGTTGCCTGATTTGGAGAACATATTGGGATTTAAATCAACTGGTCCTAATTTGATGTGAGGACCTAAGATATCATTAAGCAAAAACAGGAAATCAAATTGCTGCCTGGACAGACAGTTGTAATATCTCTCTCTCTCTCCTCCCCTTTCCCTCCCTCCCTCCTTCTCTCTAAGCTTCTGAGCTTAGAGTTAGTCACTTTACAGTGAAAGTGGAATGGTGCAAATCAGATGTCACATATTACCCTGGTGACGTGTTGGTAGAATTCAATTTCTGCTATAAATTCAAGGTGACATAAATATCCATTGTGCTTAATATTTAACAGTATCTTTCACAGCTATAATCACTGGAGTTTCTATTGACAGTTTAGTTTAGTAGCAGTACTAGAAAGCTAGCACTTTACAACACTAAAACAATGTTTCTATGCATTGTCACTTTGTGAAAATGAAAGAGTAACAGGTAATTACTGACAAGAGTAAAATGGCTCCACACAAATACATTATGTACCTGGGGGTGGAGAAGGGGGATGATGGAGTATTCTCTTCAACGTCATCAAAGAGGTTGGATTGCATCTGGCAGGTTTGATGTGATGTCAGAAGAGTAAAAGGGAAAAAAAATCAGGTGGGTCTTAAAGGTCATAGCAAGTGCTTCAGCTATTACTCCGATTGATAGGCAATGGGTGACATGATGCGCTTTGGGTATTAAGCAGGATAACTCTGGCTACCTTTTCAAGAGAAGAGGCAAGAGCAGAAGTGGGAAGACCATCTAGGAGGCTATGGCAATGGTCAAAGAGGACCCAATAGAAATTTGGATTAGGGCGGTAGTATTGGTAAGAGATGGTCAGGCCCACTATATTTTGAAGGAATGTCAGATTTGGAATAACAGGTCAGATTTTCAATCAGAGAGAAAGAGGAGTCTAAGATGACTCGAAGTGGTGGCCTGAAAAATTGGAAGAATGAAGTTGATTTTAACCGATATGAGCCATGAAATAATACTTGGTAACATCATTTTTATTAACTGTATATTATTATGTCATAATCTAACAGTAGCTCAGCAATGGTACTTTGTGCTTATTTCTATTTCTCCACTATTGTCAATAAATCTGTGGTTACTGTCTTTGGACACAAGTATCTGTCATTTCTTTGATATATTCGATTGACATGGACTTTTAAGGCCCTGGATACATATTGCCAAACTTCTTTTCATACATTTCGCCAACACGAGTATGTTATATATTTTTACCTATCCTTTTATTGTTGGAAATACATAAATTTCATTTACTAAGCATTTAATAATACCAGGTACAATGCTAAGCATTTAATATATATCCTCTTATTTCATCCTGATAGCAAGATATGGTATAGATATTCTTATTTTATTTTACACATTAAGAAACAATCTCAGAACAAGTTACCTGTTCAAAGTCATAGCTATTGTCAATTTATAGTTTCTCAATCCTTAATTTGATAGTTTTCATTCACTTAATCTTTGAAAACTTTTTTGAAACTTCAGAAATTAATGTATTTGTTACAGATTGTAGTTTTCAAAAATGATGACAACAGCATCTCCTGTCCCAGGTATTCTCCTGGAACAGGGGTCAGCAGACGTTTCCTGTGAAGAGACAGCCAGGAAGTACTGAAGCTTTGTGGGTCACGTGGCACCTGCTGCAGCTCCTCCTCTCTGCTGCTGTGCGTGCTACAAACACAGCCGTGGACAGTACAGAAAGGTGTGAGCGGGCCATGTCGGGAATCCCCAGAACCCTTACAACACCACCAGGTGGCGGGCCAAATTTGGCCCACAGGCTGCAGTTTCCCAGCCCCTGTTTGAGAATCAGGGCTTCAAGGAACACACTTTGAGCACCTCTCTAATGGGATAAATTTATTTTCTTAGTGTTTTGAAATAAGCCTGGTATCATGAAAAGTTAAAAAAAAACAAACCTGGATCAGGAGACCTTGGTTCATGTTCCAGCTTTAATTCGCAATAAGACCTCGTGCAAACCACTTCACATCTGTGATACTCAGTTCCCTCATTTTTAAAAATGGAGATTGTTGGACTAAATGATCTTTAGGCTGATTTTTTGGTGAAATATTCTAGGGTTGTAATGCTCAACCGAAGATCCTCCTAGCATAATATTCTGGAGATACTAGGAATAGGAATGTCATTATGAAGCTAAATATATTTAACACAATTCTCTACTATGTATACTCTTAGAATTATTCAGTAATTCACATGTTTTATTTAGCTTACCCACAAGGTATATTTTAAAATATGAGTTTTTGGATTTAGACTTTGGCTGAACATTCAGAAATTAAATTTAACCTATAGCTGTATTTAAATGTTTATGACTAAAAATAGGTTAAATGATAAAAAAAATTCTGCAGAAGGCCAACTTTAAGTCTAACGTAGGTGGAAAAGGAACAATTAGTAAAGATAGGTTTTGAAAAGATGTTTATACAAGAAATTCCTCATCAATCTTATTCTTATTTTAGTCACTACCACAATTGGTCACAGTATTTAACATCTAAGAAAAAGTCTTCAAAACATAAATTTCTCTTCAGTAACCATGACAACATTCAAAACAAAGAGTTTTAAGAGGGTTTCATTTTTCTCTTTTTACTTTTTGGCAGTAATCATTTCTGCTTCTGAAACAAGTTCATCTAAATTTATTGCACTGCTCTACATAGAGATTAGTACATACCACAAATTAGCTCTGTTTTAGCTTATTTAGGAAACAGCTAATAGCAGTGGAAAGAGAATTGAAAGTATTGGTGTGAAATGGTGTTAAATTGTGTTTTACAAGCTTTAACTTAAAATGTCAGTTACATTATTATGTAGTTCTCTTTCCATTACACTTTAAAGCTTTATTTTAATGATCAAATACAGGATAAAACATATACTTCGTAAAATGGGTCAGACTTGGACTTGAAGTTGATGACCTAATTGTATAAGAAATTGAGTTTGAAACATTTCTAATATGGTACATTATGTTAGAAAGGTACACACTGAGAAAATACTTTATTTTTGCAAATTTTGAGAGTGATTTTTACCTCTTTCTTGTGATTTGATTTTAAATTGAATTTTGGTTTGCAATTTGTAATTATATTATTTTATCTCATACAGGACTTCCACTTCAAAGCAAGTCACTGTAGATGGTATTTGGCAGCAAAAGGGAGAATTAACAAAACAAGAATGCAATCTATGGAATAAGAAAAATATTTTCAAACTATTTCATAAGGGGTTACTATCTGAAACACATAAAGAATTGACAACTCAATACCAACCTCCCACCCCAAACAATCCCATTTAAAATGGGCAGAAGATCTGAATATATATATATATATATTTTTTAAAAATGTATAAATGGCCAACAAATACGTGAAAAGGTGCTAACCTCACTAATCATCAGAGAAATGCAAACCAAAACCACAACGAGGTGCCACCCCATGGCTGTTAGAATGATTATTAACAAAAGGACAAGAGACAACAGCGTGGAGGAGGATGTGGGGAAAAGAGAACCTTGTGCACTGTTGGTGGGAATGTAAATTGGTGCAGCCACTGTGGAAAGCAGTATGGAGATTCCTTGAAAAGCTGAAAATGGAATGACCATGTGATCCGGCAATCCCACTTCTGGTTATATACCCAAAAGAAATGAATTAGGATCTCAAAATGGTATCTACTCCTCCATGTTCATGCAACATTATTCACAATAACTCAGGAATGGAAAAAAACCAAAGTGTCCATCTATGGATAAATGGATAAAGATGATGTACTATATACATAAAATTCAGCCATCAAAAAAAAAAGGAAATACTACCATGTACAATGGCATAGAAGAATCTTGGGGGTATTACACCAAGTGAACTAAGTTAGGTAAAGAAAGACATACTGAATGACCTCACTTACATCTGGAATGTTAAAAAAGCTAAACTTATGGAAAGAGAGAGATTGCTTGTTGCCAGAGGCAAGTGTGGGGAGATGGGGGAACTGGGGAGCTGTTGGTCAAAAGTGCAAACTTCTAGTTGTCAGATAAGTAAGATCTGGGGATCTAATGTACAGCATTGTGACCATAGATAGCTAACAATACTCGATTGTGTACTTGAAAGTTGCTGAGAGAGCAGATCTCAAATGTTCTTACCACAAGGAAAGAAAAGGCAATTATGTGAGGTGATGGAGGTGTTAACCCACCCTACTGGTGGTCATTTTGCAATATATATGTATAAAATCACCATATTGTTCACTTTAAATTTACATATAGTATGTCAATTATATCTCAGTAAAGCTGGAAAAAAGTGCTATTTGCTCATTTAGTTTGGAAAAAAAAAGATGCTATTTGGAACTCAGGTAGGTGAGGATTAAGCATTCATATTTTTATATCTTACTAAATTGGAAGGAAAAATGACCCCATATTCACATGTAAAAATTAAGATGGTGGGGAAAGCCTATTTTAGGAATCAGGAAATAATGTTTGCACATGGTCTAATGGATTCTCAGGGTGAGCTACAATCAAGAGGCCCTACCCTAGGAGTTAGCACCTCTCAGGTAGAAGTGATAAATAATTTCTTAGGTGAGTCAAAATCTTAATCCAGGAGCGTATTTAGCCAACAAGAAATGGGAACTTGTCCCCATCTCCCATTATGATGAACAACACTTCATGGTTTGCTCATATCGATTATAAAAATAAAGGAGATTGAATTAAAATTCTCAAAATGCTTCTTACATTCATATATAAATTTATGTAATTCTTTGGAATACTCTAAATTTTAAATAGTTTTTTTGAAGGAAAAATAATAGGAAGACCTACGTGGCAATCTTTCTAATTGGTTATGAATCACATTACAAAGATACGTTGCTCTTTTTTTCCATGGGATTTTTCCAATTTTTAATGGCAGCTATCCCTTATCGGGTGTTATGAAGTACTTTTAGATACACATCATGTTTCTGGTATTCAATGAAAATTAGAATCTTTAGAAATAGTAGACAATAGAAAAATACTTGGTAGCTAAGGCAATTAAGTCTGTTACAAATCAAAAATGTTTTATGAGTTTATTTAACAGATATTCTTCTTCCTGACACCATTTTAATAGAAATGCCTGAATGGGTAAATTAAACCTTTTTCGTTGTTGCAATGGCATAAATCTGCAGAGAATCTCTGTCAGCTTATCTTAGATGCATTCTTTGCTATTGTTATAGATCATAACTTTTCCTTTTAGGGACAGTCATTTATAAGACATTCTCAGTGGTATTACTCATAATAAGTATACTTTATATGTGTGAATAATGTTTAGAACCTGTCAAACACTAGCAAGAAATTTTTAAACCTGAATTCCGCATAAGGCCAATGAAGGCCACCTCTATAAAAAAAAAAAAAAAAAAAAAAAAAAAAAAAAAAAAAAAAAAAAAAAAAAAAAAAAAAAAAAAAAAAAAAAAGCAGGTTAAATTCTTGATCTATAAAGTTACTTAAATTCAATTATCGTTTTAGCTGCAGGTAGGATGCAGAGGTAAATGTCATCATTGAAGTGCAGCCCTTGCCAGGTTTTCTGTCTTCTCTGGCTCATGATTATTTTATTCCACACCAGGGCTCACTCTGTGGGAAAGCATCTTACACAGGACCGACCAGACAGGTCCAGCCTGGTTTTGAGGGGCGTTTCCACTTACCAGTGTTTGACCATAGGAAACTGCCATTTTCACCGGTTAAAAAATTGTGGGATGTCAGCAATTCATATTGCTCAACCTAATACTTGCATGACCATGGGCAAGTTATTTAATTTGGAGGGCTGCTGAAGATCCTCACTTATAATAGGAAAATAAAATTGAGCTCATAAAATCATTACAGGAATTAAATGCAGTGATGTATACAAAATAATTTGCTCTGTGCTTAGCCTAGTTATTTTTTTCAATAAAAGGGAACTATTGTTACAGCAACTCTACTGCTATTACAGCAGTGATGCAGGAGGATTATTACAAATAAAGTCAGCGTTAGTGAGTGTTCCCATAGGACACTACCCAAAGTACTCTCATTGATTTACTTCAATCATGACACCTGGGTCTCTGGGTCTTCATGAGAAGAGTGGGCTAAGCTCATACTTGCTGCCTTAGCAGAGCTGTTCTCCAATCCCATGCAGGGGCATTTGCTGGTATCTTGTTCACCATCCTTTGTTCTAGTTTGAGAGTTCAAGGCATTGATATGAAGATATCTAACCTGAAATTTTACTATTGATTTTTTCTTTAAATTCTTATTCACCTTGTATTTATTTAATTCTTTTATTTTACAGGTCCCTCTCAGGACTTGAGGTAGCCCTGAAGTGGTCAGACTAACACACTCCTGTGAAGGATTCTCCATTTGGCAGAATGATGTAATCACACATTTCTCCTCACATCCCTGACTGTCCCCCTCAGCCCCACCCGCTTCCTCTCTCTGTGAGTTTCCACCAGGAAACTCCTAGATGAGCCCTTGGTTCTTCAGAGTGATGTCATGTTACAGACCACCCACTCCTGCCTCTGTTTCTCCCCGTGAAATAGAGGAATACTAGTTACACCTCACGAAGTTGAGAAATATAATACTGATAACATAAATATCAGACATTGGTAGTTTCCATCGGGAAACAGAAGTGCCCGGCACATAATACATGTTTTAGCTATTTTTATCTTCTTTCTGATAGCTTTTTCCCTCTTCTATCAGAGGGAAACCAAAGTATGGGGAATTTAAGTAATTTACCCAATATATCACAGATAAATATGAAACTGGTTTTAGAACCCAAATCTATTCTTATGTTGAAGCCTTGTTTGAGTTACATTTCTCTCCTATGTTCTCCTATAAAACTTAGCACTCTGATCACTTTGAATAATAATGATTTGTGCCTTTGCCTGCGTTTTTCCAAAAGAAAGGCAGCTTGAAGGTAGGGAATGTGTTGTGGTTTTTTAGGATCAATAACAGAAATGTACTTGATAAATAAGTGAAAGACTAAATTTTCCCCATATTCCTATCACTTAATAGGGACCTTCAGTTTTCTTGGGAGATCTTTTGGCAACTCTTAATTAAAATCTCAGCATCTCCCAAAGATCTTGTATTATTAATATCTGCTCCTCACCAATGAATGGTATTGCCTCTCAGATATTTGCTGGAACCTGCCCCCTGACTTGGAAGAGCCAAGTTTTCATTTGCTTGGCCTGGGTTGGGCCAGAAGTAAAAAGGAGCAGAAAGTGGAAAGAAAACACAAGTAGTCCACCATAGCAGACAAATGTCATTAGGCACAGAGAAATACTGGTATAACTGGCATAAGGGGTTATGCTGAAAAGGGAGAATGCAACACTTTGCATTTTCTTTTTCTTTTTTTAATCCTTACTCAAAGATACATTTATTGATTCCAGAGAGAGGAAGAAGAGGGGGAGGGAGGGAGAGAAACAGATTGAGAGAGAGAGAGAGAGAGAGAGAGAGAGAGAGAGAGAGATGTAAGAGAAACAGAAACCTCCTGCACATGCCCTGACTGGGGGCCAAACCCACAACCCAGGCATGTGCCATGTCTGGGAATTGAACCTGTGGCCACTTGGTTTATGGGACGACACTCCAACCAACTGAGTCACACCAGCGAGGGCCACTTTTCATTTTCCTATATGAGAGGATGAAAGCCTTCTCCTCAAAGACTCAGCAGAATTTCACCACCGAGATGTGAGGCAAGTGGCAGCCTGGTTCAGACTGGCTCTGGTGTTAGATATATAGATTTAACTGTACACGTATGTGTGTGTTCATATACAGAGTTATTGTAAGAAATACAGAGATTTCTGGTTAAAATTAATTCACCAGTTTTTAAAATAATTGTATTCCTTTGGGCTTCAAGTTCAGGAAGTTAGTATAGCTCAGTTTACTTTTGTTTTATGCTTCCACAGAAGTCCTTGTTTACTGCTGGGTGATGGGTATGGCTGTGAAGTTGATGACACCAAATGGTCATAGTGTAATAGGGTGCAGCCAAGGGGTGGGGGCAATTAGGGATTTGGAATGGGGTCCAGAACTCAGAGTGTCCAGGAAATATTAAAAAGATACATAAGATGTCGTCACACCCCCACACACAGGTGTGAGTTGGGGGAAGGGACACTGGGAGCAGGGCCATTGAGAGCTGTTTTGCATAGCAACACCTTTGCAGCTAACCTCCAGCATGGTCATTTAACATATCTATAACCTATAACTGGTTTCATAGATATGTTAAACAGCTGTGGTCATGCTTTGAGCCAGGGAGAAGGGAGTGACTTCCACCCAAGATGTAACTGGGAGGCAACTCACCCTGGTTACAGCTCCTGAGTGAGAGCTTGGAGATGATTGGCTCCACACCATGGGGCCACGCCTGCCAAGACCCACTATGGCAGCCCAGTAAAGCTGGAAGGATATGGGAGTGCTGGCAAGTGCAGCCGATTGTGGGAGGAGTTGGAAATGGGGCTGTGGAGGAGGATTGGTGTGGGGATTTAAACGAAGACTCGGCAGCCATTTAGGGGAGAACCACACAGTTTTGGCCAGGGTGGAGACCCCCGCAGCTTTGCAGAAGAGAACCACACGCTTGATCCTGGCCAATGACACAGCTGATGGTGTTGTGAGCCTGAATCTATTTCTTTTCCTGAGATACCGTACCCCAGTTTAGGGCAGAGGGAGAAGGAAGCACTGTGTGCGTCTTTGGGTATTCTAAAGGACTTCAATATTTTAATGAAGTCATTAGGTCACAACTTTAAGTCTGTATAGCTTTAAATAAACATTTCCTTTCCTTTTCACAAATCTCTGGCATTGAGAGACGTCTTTCCTCTGGCGATGGGCAATGCGAACCTAGTGGGGATCCTTTCAGTAATAGTATATCGTACCCCCTTGACCCTGTGTTCGATAACAATAGTCCTGTCTTTCTTACTACTATTGTATTGGAAATCCAGGAACCAAACAGACCTTCATTATCATCACAATTTGTTTAAGAAACGTTTACCGAGTGCCCACTTGTGGCCAGGTAATGAAGGGGACTAGCAATAAGCAAATAAAAATGTACTATGTCAGCAGGTGGTGCATGCTTTGAAGAAAACTAAAGCAGAGCAAGGCGACAGGGTATGAGGGAGTGGGATGTCATAGCTATTTTATATGGGGTGATGAGATTTGGCCTCTTTTGGTGAGATTGCATTTGAGAAGAGCACTGAAGGAAGTGAGGAAGCCACATGGTCATCTGGAGGAAGGGCAGCCCAGGCAGAGAGAATAGTAAGTACAAAGGCCCTCGGGGAGAACACTTGATATGACTGAGGAGTAGCAACATGGCTGGAGGGAAATAAGCCAGAGAGCAAGTAATAGGAGATGATGTCAGAGGATACATGGGGACCACATTAAGATCTCTGACTTTTACCCTTAGAATAGTGGAGTACTGACATAATCTGCGCAAAAGGGGAATGGAGAAAAGCAGGAGGCAGGGGCAGGAAGGCCAGGTCAGAGGCTATTGCAAGTAATCCAGATGCAAGACAGTGGTGGTTTAGGTCATAGTGGAAGCAGCGGAGATGGTGAGAAGTAAAGACTCTGGGTGTGTTCTGAAGATAAGCCAACAGAGTTGACTGATGTGTGGGAGGGGGGGTCAAGGATGACTTCATGGATTTGGGCCTCACTAATTGCAAGAATAGAGTTGCTATTGACTGAGATAGGAAATGCTGTTTGAGGAGGAAATTTCATGCTGAATTGCGGAGGGGGGGCGGTGGCAACATAAAAATACAACACATTTTTCATTTAAAAATATAGACAAATCTTACTGGCTTTGATTCGGCATGAAAGTCTTACATGAATCTGCTGAGAATTTCTTTTGGATGACAGATCTTCTCTGTGGGCAATAAGTCAGATTTTTTTAGTCACCATAACTTAAAGGAACAAGACACTGATGTTGGTCATAATAAAATACAAAATCTCTACAGTCGGTCTGTGTATATAAACATCTCATGGATTTCACTTCCTTCAATAATGGGATAATTTTGTGGTGTGTTAAGCCAGAGAGCATATGGTTAATGTAAATAGTGAATTAGCTATCTGGGGTTTTAAAAGTCTTGGCTTATATTAAATTAATGGGAAGTATTTACTGAGAACAAGTATTAACCTGTGGGTGAGTTAGATCCTGGGACCTAGTTGTCTACCAAGAAAGGAAAGGCCCCAGCGGCTGTGATGACTCAGGAGTATTACGATGGCTTTCCTGTGCATGTAAAGAGGAGGCCATGCCTGGTGGTGGAGAAACCCCTTCTTCAACTGCACAGAGATACTTATGAAGCACAGATGCCATCTTTTCCTCTCCACATGTACAGCTGAGAATTGCTGAGGTTGGATTCACTTTTCATATATTAGTTTGAAATCCACTTTCCTGAACAATTGTATTGTCCTTATTCAATCAAAACAACCGTAAACTTGAATCTATCGTAACATTGACTCGGAGTAGTACAAAATAAACCCTCACAATTAATATTCCTCAAGGGAGCAGCCATAGCAGCCCTTTCAGGCACCCCCCAAGAAGGGTCCTTGCAGCTTCAGTATGTGACTAACAGATGCCACTTTATCAAACAAATGCCACAAAGGTCTAAATTAGAACGTAGAGTCCTAGGAGTAACAGTCTTGCATAAAGAGGTGAGACTCTGCCCAGCAGCCTCAGCAGAGCAATCTTGTTTCTAAACATAGAAGCAATTTTCAGGGCCCTTTCAGGGCGGGGAGACAATTACTGCTAAAACAAATAGGGCAGTGTCTCTATACCTCAGGCACTGAGTGAATGCCCCCTGGGCAAGGACTACAGCCAGGACAGCAGCTCATCGTTTGGCTGGACCAGGCTAGGCAGGGACCCCATGTGACTGTCTTTGAACAGTTTAAATACGTCCCCTTAATTGATGGATTAGCTAACTAAAACAGAATGTGAGACACAGTGGGGATTGCTATGCACTTCACACCCATTTGCCTAACAAGGAAAATGTACTCTACTCGCTGCAGTTGGGAGACTTCCATCAAGAACGTTAATAACATTTGAAACTTCAGGATACAATTTCCAAGTTGTTTCAAAATTCTGAGTATGCCCTGAAATTATCCCTTCGAATTTATCTGAGCATCAGGACGGGAATGTGATGGATTAATGTTCTCTCCAATTAAGTTAGAATTCTAGGAACAGAAGACATGTGAGTTCCCACAAATAGCTTCCTTGCCAGATTGTTGCACATTAAGGACCACTTAAGGGCGTTCTTTTGGACTCCATGTCATCTACCTGCATGAGTGTTTTTTCAGGACTGCACCCCCATCCCTACCCCGTGATTTAACTCCAGGATTGTGTTCTTTATCTCTGTCTATCTATAGCAACGTCCACATAGGAGTTTTAAGAAAATGTAAGGTCATTCTGGTCCCAAAATTCTTTTATCTTCTTGACCCTTGCCCTTTTCCTGTTTTCATCTTGACATTGCCCAACTCTGGACAGCCTCAGTTTTCTTTCTTCTCTGCTTTTGCTCCTGGGCTGCAAAGCACAGCCAATGATTATTTCTGACTTTTTTTTGCATCTGCAGGTCTTAGCCTCACTTCCACTCTCACAGTTAGCCACTGACTTCACTTTCTATTTTGATGAGAATGAGATCACTTCAGGGGAATTTTCTTCACTCCTCCAGTATTTTTGGTCATCCTGTCCTTTTCTGTTCATTTTCTTCTTCCTTCCCTGGCACACAGTAGGAATTTCATAAATATTTGTTGAAGGAATAAGTAATCGCTTCTTGATCCCAGTCCCTCATAAAAATGGTAGTACTTTGTCCTGCATCTTCTCCTCTACTTGAAAACATGGCTAATTTTTCTCCAATTTACCTTTTTCTCATAAAAACTATTATTTTTAATTATGTTTATTGTAGAAGAAAAACATTTAAAAAGCTATAAAAAATGAAATGAAAATTATTTGCATGGAGAGAAAATTACTGATAACATTTGGGTGTACCTTTTCCCATGCTTTTATTTATTTATTCAAGTGAAATCATGCCTATGTTTATTTAAAAGCCTTTCGAAGCCTTCAGTTTCTTCTACTTGCCACATTCATAACTGAGTCCCTTGGAGCAAGTCGATTTCTTTAAGCTTAAGTTTATGCATCTATGAAGCTAATATTAGAATCACTCATACAATTATATAGTGGAGATTAAAGGCAATGTTACATATAAGAAATTAATACACAGCTTGGCACAGAGTAACTGTTCAGTAAACCTTAATTCTTCTCATTTTCCCTCTCCTTTCACTTTTAAAGTTCTTTAAAGTTTTACCTTCTCTCACTACCTCGTCTTCACCAGTTTATTTCCTATGATACATCCTAGAGAATATATGTAACATAGATTTAAATTACAAAATACAATAATAATATAAACATGTGTGAATCCATTACTGTATTAAGAACGACAACATTACCAATATTTCTACCCATTTTTTTACTTGAAGCCTTTGTACACACTATTATCTCCTTCTAGAAAGTCCTCTATTTCCACCTTCAGAAACTCTTCCCATTCTTCCAGGTGCAGACTACACGCTGCCTACACTCCGGGATGTTTTTCTTGATCACCAGGTTGCAGATAACCTCTCTGTTTTCTGAACATTTACCATGGTTCTTGCATAACATGAAGTTTGCTTTGCAATCAAATTCTTTGTGTGTAAAGATATCCAACTAGATTACATAAAAGTCTTAGTGGCAGAAATTGTGTTATTCATTTTCACTTTCTGAGCATAGAATGTTCTCAATAAATATTTATTGATTAAATTTTTAACCTCACAGAAGAATCTATAATATTCTCACAAGAAAGAAAATCAGCCCTGGTATGACTCAGGGGATTGAGGGCTGGCCTGCAAACCAAAGGGTCCCTGGTTCAATTCTGGTCAGGCACATGCCTGGATTGTGGGCCAGGTCCCCAGTAGGGGGTGCATGAGAGGCAACCACACAGTGATGTTTCTCTCCCTCTCTTTCTCCTTCTCTTCCCCCCCTAAAAATAAGTAAATAAAATATTTTTAAAAAGAAAAGAAATCATACTATGATGCTTCTAAATCCTCAGAAGAAATTAAGTTCTAACACAAAGAATATGGTAACAGGAAGCAGTTAATTGATGGGACTGATTTCGAAGTAAGAAGTCAGAAAGCTTAGATACCTACTGATGAGGAGTCATTTTCAAGTTATTTAAAGCCCAAGCTCCTGCTTCTATCATCCTGGCTTTCAAATTTCATATCCATTATATTCTATAGAGGGAATTCGATTTTATACCATTAGAGCAACTCAGAAATTCAAGAATTAACTATAAACCATGATATAATGGATTCATATTAAATCAGGACATAAGAAACATCAATATAACAACTAAGATATGCCTATCCCCATAAAGCAGACTCCTAAGGGATAGGAGAGAAAAAGGTAACATTTTGAGAAAGAAGAAATCACAATAGACCTTAAAATAGTTTATCTGGAAAGCAGTCAGAATTTGAACACTATTGGGGAAAGGATAACTACATAGAGTCCCTGAATTTTACCTTTAGATACAGAGCAAAGATGTAAGAATAGGATAACTACAAGTAAACTGTGTTGACTTAAACATTAGCCTACTTTACAAGCTTCTTTCTTAACTCAGAAATTTTATAAAGTATATCATATTAGTTTTATCATCTGAAAGTTCTATAAACTGAAATACAGCTTTTAGGAATGTAAGAATTTGACAAACACATTATATAAATTATCAATAGCACCTTGTGAAATGAAGTCTTGCATAATTTAGGATTTTATGGCCAACCTGCTATACTTACTGAATCAAAAGTTTAACTTTGGCACACTCTGGCTCCAGTGGAATAACTAGTAATGAATCAGCTGTCCATCCTTCTGTAAACATCTATTACACTGAAGGAAATCTTTCCCAGCATTGGACAGTAGAGAATAATTCCTAAGAGAATGGAAAGTCATGAGGTGAGCCTGAAGAACCTCAGTTTCTTTCCAGGAACAATTTCCAAACAATAGTTTACAGAGGTGGGGTCTGGGAAGAGACACAGTGGTTCCACTGACCTGAGCAGGCAGAGATTAATTAGGCTTTGGGGTGGGTGAAGTGGCTAGAATGTGTGGTATGGGTCATGGCAGAGAAGGAAACCATGTGGAGTTGGGACTATAGGGATGTAAGTCAGAATCTTGTGTCGCGCTGTGGCAAAGATTGCGCATGAGCAAGGCAGGATCATCTGGGGTTTCCTGGAGAGTAGCTGCTATGGGGTTGGGAGAAGAGAAAACTACAGATGCAGCAGCTCCGTGGGACGAGCCGTGTCAGGGAACACGGCAGTCCCGGCTCCGCCAACATGAGCCTATCTTCTTACTTCTCAACACGCCCGGAAACTAATACAAGAAGGAAGAGCATATCTTAGAAGTAACAATTATGACCTAGACGAAGACCTATTGTAGATCTTCCCAAACAAAGCTTAGAAGAACCCCAACAAAACCCACAGGGAGAGAGGGTTTGGAGACTGAGTCCTGCCAAATTAGGAAGATTTGGGAAACACTGAGTCCTTCCACGGTTCAGTACTAACAAAACAACAAACCAAAGACAACATAAATTCAAGGCAGTAACTGAGAACTTTAAATAAAACAAGCATCCAAATTCTTCAGAGGAGGTTAACCAACTCCATTATCTCTTTTAATCTTAAATTTATTGGGGTAACATTGGTCAGTAAAATTGTGTGAATTTCAGGTGGACAACTTTATGAAACAACATCTGTATACTCCATTGTGTGCTCACCCACCAAAGTCTAGTCTCCTTCATTCACCACATCCATAAGCTGTTTAATGGATTATCTATGACATGAGACCTAAAAGAAACAACAAAATGTGGTCCACTGACAGGAAAAAGGAGTCAGCGATATGGACTACTCAAAAATACTTAATACTAATCTTCTATAAACTCTTTCAGAAGATAGAATAGGAAAAAACATTTCCAACTCATTCTATAAAGCCAGAAAAATCCCGATAACAAATCTCATAAAGCTATTTTTAAAAAGGACATTATAGAGCAATATAGCACATACACACAAACATCTGCAAAATATCAATTTAATCAAGTAAGTCTGTTTTTTCCCCTCAGGCATGCAATGTTGCACCAAACATTTAAAAATCAATCAATGTAATTCACCACAAAGAAGAAAAATCACATGATCATCTTAAAATTTGAAAAAGTTCACTTGACAAAACTCAACATTTGTTTATAATGAACATTCTAGAAAAGTGTGGAAAATAAGATAACTCTCTCAATCTGATGAAAAGTGACCTACAAAAGTCTATAGCTCACATCACTCAACAGTGAAAGGTTGAAAGCTTTCTCCCTAAGCTCAGGAATGAGCTTAGTATGTCTACTTTCACATTTTCTGTTCAATATTGCATTGGAGGATGAGGAGTTTGGGAGGCAGAGAAGAGGAAGAACCACATGAATAGCAGCAATAAATTTACACAACTTATTACCTCCAGAGTTGGTACTGGAAGGGAATCTAAATTCATCTAAAGTGGCTTAGAACAATGTACAAATGAACTGTAAATAGCTACTGAGAGAAGCTGTGCATGCTTAACTTCCACGACTGATGTCAAAGAACACCCATTTGTGTCACATTGCCTGGGACTGGCAGAAAATTTAGGCTTAATGGAATATAAATTCAATCTCAAAGGGTCATTCTTCTGTTTCATCTATTAAAATGTTTTATTGATTAAAATAATCAACTAAGTTAAACAAATGAAAATTTTCTTGATCATCTTACTCAATTTTTTAAAAGGTTCAAAGTTTGTTAATTATAAAAATGTATAAAATGTTACAAGTTCATATAAATGACAATCAAAAAGAGAAATTATTTCCCCACAGTCCACCATCCCAACATTAGTATTTGTGTTTCCCTTCCGAGCACATTTCTTCTTTGGCTGCATTCATAATACATATATGTTCGTGTGTGTGTGTGTGTGTTTTGTATCCTGCCTTTCAACTACTTTCTTTCACAAACACTCTTCCTTGATGTCTTATAGTTTAAAACACAATGGCTTTTAATGGCTGTATAATACTTCAGTAGAAATGGAAATTTAGCTCCTTGCTCTCAGTGTTGGATATCCAGAGTGTTTGAATTTGTTTGTAATTATAAATAACACTATAATGAACATCTCCATATATATATATATATATACAGGTTTGAATATATTTTGTGTTATTAGTATATAATCTTTAGAAGGAGGCTTATTGTGGGAGTTTGTAGCAATTTATACCACCAATAAAATGTATGTATACTTGTTTTAGTACACCTTTACTTTTATTTTCTCATTAAATACGAGAGCTTTTAGAACCTACAGATCTCTCATTCTTCTTCAAGGTTTTTGTGAGTTCTTCATTTTATTGTAAATTTTCTTCCTTATTCAGCTGTAAATGCCTTGTGAGGTATAATATGATCTTATTACACATTGTGGATATGCCATTTCAGACCACAAACTCAAGTATATAAAAAAATTAACTTTATTTTTCTGTAACAGTTCTTCACATTCCACCTACTTAATTTAACTTCATGGTAGAAACAAAACATGATCAAATTACAGTAAACTCAGTGAATTCTTGTCTGTTTGTTTCCCCCCCAGTGAGTTCAGTTCAGTCTTGAGTTCATCCCACCCTGCTCTCCAAGGTTGCATCTGCAGAGCAGCGTCAAGCCTTCTTGCCCCAAGCACATCCTGTCACAAGTGCCTTCACCCTATCTTAAGAATTGCCTTGGTAGTTCTCACATCTTGAGTTTTGCACCTTTCTTGGCTTCTTCTAGAAAGTAAAGCACAGGTTTCCTCTCCTCTCAGTCTATCAAACCCTTCTCAGGGTCACTCACCAGCATCCTATTATTTTATTTCTGGCTGAACTTCTCAGCAACCTCATCCAGGGAATTTGTCTTTCCTAAGGCAGAGGAAAAATCCATCTTAGTAAATAATCTTCTAAATCTGCAGAGTTTCCATAATGTCTAGAAATTTAGGCAATTTATGCATAATATCATCAAGGACATTTTCAATCTGCAAAAATATAGTATAGTATTATCTATGTTTCCAAACATGTGGGCACCCAGTATATACACTACACCTCAGCATTTGAAGCTCAAAATAAAGAATCAACTTGATTTGTTCTCTATAGTCTACTTTTATAAAGAACAAAGTCTACCTGATTTGTTCTTTATATTCCCTTAAGCTACGAAGGTGAAGTGCTGTAGCCTTCTGGATTGGGGTGGGGTGGGAGTGTTGATAACACATACAAGTTAATACTTCCCACTATTATTCTATTAACCACATTCATTCTTGAGAGATGACAGGCAAACCAATTTCAAAATATTTCTTTTCTATTCAACGGTTAGGATTGAAGAAGCTAAGAAATCCAAAGTGTTGACAAAAAAATCTGTAGGTAATTCCTTCTAGTTCTTTCTCTAATTCCATAGTCAGTCTATTTAAACCAGGATATGGGTGTTTTTATTTCTTTGGTGATTATGACAGTGCCTGCTAGTTAATACATTTTCAGTGAATATCTGATAAAGAAACACGTGAAAGGAATACCATGGTGGGCACTATTTGGCAAGGGGGTTCTCTCAGGCAGAGGCAAATCTAAAGTCTATTTGCAGACATGATCCAGGTAAGCAGAGTTGTGATGCAGCCCAAATTCATATTCAGAAGAGCCAGGATTATGGCTATGGAAATTGTGGCAGTGGTCACACGCACTAGTGAGATGGCAATAAAAGTGTCCAGCTGACCAGAAGGCAGACCACGACCAAACCCGGTTCACAGCTGGAGCTTTGAGTGGTAAGTACATGCATCCCTTTGTTGTGTGTTGGTGGGTGTTGATGGCAGTTGAAAGGAGCCATGTCAGACCCAACCGATTCTAGTATGTTTTCTGAAACACAGTGCGCTATTTTAGGACCCACTACAAGGCTATTCTGCTAGACCTACCACATGTGCTCTGCTTTGTGCTCATCTGACAATGAAAATTGTCAGATTTTCTGTAGCTTATCTGACAATGAAAATAATGAAGCAATAATTAAGTGAATATTCTATAATTTCTTCTAAATACAGTAAAATCTGGAGCAAATGGAAGGAAATTTTGGTAAAAAATAAAAAGTATATCATCTTTGAATTCTCTGCACTTTGTATGTTTTCAAATCAAGTGTTAGTATATTCAACCTTTTTTTCTTTTTCCTTTCATTAGAGTAGGTAAATTTCATTTTCACTTCACATATTATATGTTACACAAACAGTTACTGGGAAGATGATTTTTGATGTTAGAAATTTTGTTTGCTTTTTTGTTACTATTGGTTAAATATTTCCTTTCTAGTTTTGTTTCTTTTGTTTATTAGAAATTTACTTGGAAAACTTCACTTTTGGGGAAGTTTCACAAGCTTTGGCTCAGTCTATGAATATGCATTTACTGACAAAAAGATTCTGATATTTTTACAAAGGCTCACAAAAACTATTTAAGTTCATAATTTAGGGCCTTATTCTCACTTCCTTGTCAACCCTTCTCTACAGAAATATGGAGGCACTTTGACTTCAGCATAACATACTCAATGTGTTCTGATCTGATGTATGCTGTTTCTAAATCATAAATAGTCAGAAATTTATTTTGTGAAAAGTTTTTCTTAAGCCTGCATTTGTTTCTTTCATTGCATACAAACTGAAGGATTCTACATCAGAATATAAGATATAAAATCTTTACTCAAAATATGTAATTTTAAAGGAGACTTAGTCACAGTTTACTATAAATTAGAAAGTATATAGATTTAATTTATTTCATTGCTTCCCTTATCAGAAAATATACTATATGTAATGTTAAAGTTTATCTACATCAGCAAGAAAATAGTCAGCTTCAAGGAAAATATAATCTCTAACACTGTCAAGGGAACAATTAAAGAAAGCAAAAAGAAAGATATATTGAGTGGTATTCTGCATGAGTCACCAGGCACAACTTTATCCTGACCAGAAATAACCTTCTTTTTTAATTTAAAATTAGCTTTTCAAGTAAAATTTCAAGAGAGTATATTTAAATTAAAAACTGAAAATCAAAAACAAACAAAAAATGAGTTTAATCTTCATCTCCTGTACTCACTGATGTAGACTGTAGTTGAAAAAAATTATAAGAACACTGCTTAATTTTATCAATATAGCTACTGCTCTAATGTTATCAGTATTGATGAAAACATTTTGGTGTAATAGTTGTTATGATTCTAATCAAATTACATGCTTCTGTGCAATTCCATACGGCCATTAATTTGTGTACTTCAGATAGCATACAACAATAAATTTCTTTCCTGAGCTATGTTTCTGTCTACTGTCTTTTTTCTTGATTTTGATCTTTACCCATTATGGGAAAACATGACCGATCCTGCAGATGGCCCAAATCTGCTGCAACGCAGCCCAGTTCGGATACTCCAGCTGCGCTGTGCTGTCCGTGTGCACATCCTTGGCTAAATCCGAGTCTTGCTGTTACCCTTCTGCACTCTAAAATGTCCCAATCTCCCACTCACAGCATTTAAAGTGGTGCATTCCTCCTTTTCTTTTCTGCCCTTGCTACTGGTCTGTAGGCTCCAGAACACAGAGAAGCCCGGGCCTCTGTTCTATCACTTAATTCTCTGACTAGGGTAAAGTTTAAAAACTCTTTTAGTCTCTGTTTCATTATCTGTAAAATAAATAGCACAAAAAAGTTACTACACTTGTGATGATCAACTCATAAGGTATAGAGATATCAAATCACTATGTTGTATACCTGAAACTAATGTAATATTGCAAGTTGACTACACTTTAATAAAAAACGCTTCTGTAAAATATCTATGTGCCAGTCATTGTGTCTGTTTATCACCCTCACCAGGTAGGTGCTAATATCATTTCTATTTTTAAGATGGGAAAATTGACATATGGACAGATGACTTAGTCTGCCCAAGGCTGTAAAATGAGGAAGTGGCAGACATAAGCAAGGCAGCTGGCAGTAGCATCTGGACGGGCTCCAGCAGATCCACGGCACGTGTATTAGCTATGGTGTGGTCACAAGAATGTTTTCTTACTGATTTTTGTGAGAGGTAAGTGAGCAAACTTTTGTGAAAAGCTGAACCTAGTGCCAAGTGCACAATAAACTCTTAATAACTATTGTTATTTAAAAATTTTTATTAAAGTTTTAACAATATATTACAACCATAGTACAATATTATATTAGTTTCAGGTGTACAGCATAGTGACTTGATATTTCTGTACTTGATGATGTGATCACCATAAGTCTAATAACTGTCTGTCACTGTGCAAAGTTATTATGACGTTATTGACTACATTCCCTGTGCATTACGCTACATCTCCGTAACTTAATTTATTTTATAACTGAAAGTTTGTACTTCTTATTCCCTTTCAAATTTTTAAATCACCCCTTCACCCCCCCTTGGCAACCATCAGTTTGTTCTCTGTTTCTATGATCTGTTTCTGTTTTGTTTTAAATTATATTTAATTTTCAATTAAATTTAATTTCTCCTATGTTCAGAAGAAGAAATTAGAGAATTTGTAAAAAGGGTTTTTTTTTTTTGTCTTATCCGAGTCTTTTGTTCTTGTTTCAGTCTTTTAACCTTAATACAAGGAAATAAATGCCCGGGATTATTGTTTTATCTTGTTTTTCTATATAACGCTGTGGCATTTCTACAACTGAAAACCACGTTCTGTGCAAACCTAAGTTTCCTTTTGAATGGGTTACAAGTGGAACTGACTTTTCCAATTACCTACTCAATTGACCTGGTACAAAGAAGGTTAAAGTTCCCACCTAATATATGATCATTAAAGCTTTTCATGTAGCTTTTCAGACAAGGCAGTCTGGGAAAACCCTGAGACAACATCATTTTTGGTGCCAGCCTGATAAAGCATTTAGCATTTGTCAGTTAAGGAAAAAGAGACATTGATGTATTAATTAGATGTAATACCTCTCTTTGGACAAAATGAAAAGAATTTCCTTTTTTAAAAAGAAACACATTAGATAATAAAAGGTAAATATCGGGTAGCTTAGATAATGTAATGAATCCCTTAAATGGTACCAAAGCTTTGAAATGTTTGAGAAACATGCACTGAACAGATTTTTTCTTATTATTGTTAATGTCACAGTAGATAATTTTACTGAGCATGATTTCCAATGCTAAGGTAAATTAAGAAAATAAGTTTTGGGGAAAAAAATCACTTATCTAGCAAATCAATTTATCAGCCGCCACACACCTCTTCGATTTTGTAAACATTTTTTTTTTTTGCCAATTTCCGAAATGTCACAAAAACAAACAGTGAGTAAATCCAATAATTGTCCTCCAAGATTTTAGTCTTAGCTGAAATCAATCATGTAGGCTATTTATCTCCTCTTTTCCCTTCCCTCCCCCACCACCAGACCAGTGTGGGCTGGTACTTGAATGGCATTCATCCACATGTGTTTCAGTTTGGGAATCCTTAACCATAATTGATGAGGATTATTTTTCTTTTTCTTTAAAAACAGATACACAGCATGCTTTAGGACCTAGGACCCCAACAATTTATGTGAAAAGACTCTAAGTTCCATCTTTTAAATATTTTACAAATTTTTAAAATATTGAGTTCTATGTATCATTATTCAGAGAAAAAAATGTTATTTAGCATCACATATTTCAGACAAGCATTTTAGTGTAATATTCTAGTGCACCCGTACATTTTTATAAGATTTAGAAAACTAGCTACTTATTATAAAACTAAATTATGTTGATATTTATACCTAAACTTCCCTTAGGAAAGTTTTATATTCCTGCTACCTTACACTTTTATAAAAATCAAACTGAATTTAGTTTCTTAATTTGTTTCCTTTTATGGAGATAAGAAAAAAATTTGTTTTTGTTTGTGTGTCTGGTGTTTGCTAAAGAGCATCTGATTTCAGTATATATTGATGGTGGAAACTTAGGCTTAATTCCAACAATTCAACGTAGCTCTTGTTAATATTTCTCTCTCTCTCCCTCTCTCTCTCTCTCTCTGTTGAGGCATAAAGCATTTAGGAAAATCATCTAAGAACACATGTCTAGAACCATTAGAGTCAGGATAAAATCATTTGACCTTAGAGAGCTAGACAATTGTCCAGCAAAATAGACTTATTTGAGAACAAACAATGGCAATGCAAGTACTCCAGAGAAACAAAGAAGAGGAAGCTCTGTTATGCACTTGGGAGGAGCTGTTGTGAATGAAGAGTCTGTTGGAGGAAACTGAAAGTTTGGAGTTTAGTGACTTTCTATTGGTTGAGATATGGCAGCCCTCCTCCCATTGGCTGGGCTGTTACTGGGTGAGGAGGAATCTTTTCTACCTCCTTCAGAGGCAGTAAAGTATCATTTCCTGTCCTGTCTTCTCCTGCTGGGGTCCTATTGTGACTTAAATGACACACATATGAAACTTCTCTCTTCCAACCCTCTGATTCTATTTTAAATGAAGATTTTGTTCATCAATTTTTATACACCCCAATTTTCTACCTTTCCTTGATGAGTACTCTGTATTAATTATATTCTAAATATTCAAACTCATGAAGACAATAGAGATCATGGCATTTTCTTTGTATTTTAAAGTCTTCCTTTAAAATATCATTTTTGATGCCTTTGTTAGTTACAAGAGTTTGATTCATGTTCATACATTAACAAGATGTAGTATTTAATTATACCACAGGACATATCACTATTTCCATTCATTTTGAAAGGCAAAAATCTCTTTTTCTTACCTTAGAACAAGGGCTTGGAAACGAGAGGCAAAATATGTTGCAATATTATCTTCAACTTCCATTACATTTTGCTGATGTCAGCGTATTATTGCATGCCATACTACTATGAAATGTTTTAGGAAAAACAGTCTCATAACTGTACATGTTAGTGTCAGCTTTGTATTCAGCTGTTCGCATGATAGAGTGCAAATACTTGGAGGAACTGCCTATGTGCTAAAGTAGCTGTGAGTCATGAATCCTAACTCTTGATCTCATCTGAACTAGTCTTACCATAAACCAGAGGGGAGCAGAGATTATGTGCCCCCTCCCACATATTTTAGATACACAGGGCCAGCTCTCTCGGCCCTGCTGATGCCCAAAGTAAGTGTTGAGGGTGAAAGCTTGTGGCTAATCTGTTTTCTAGGGGGAGCACACTGTAATGTGTCACACCCAACATCTACTTCCAGTGACGTCAAGCTCCTCACTCTGCTTGGGTTATCTACTAGTTGCTAGTGCAGCTTTGATTTGGGCAAGAAACCTAATCACATTATGATCTTATTCTAATCCAAATATTTTAATTCTAATATTATAATTATCAGAACACTTAAAAAGAATTCTGAGGCAAATTAAATCACTCAGGACTTTTCACTTTAAGACTACAGTGCATCACATTACTAATGGTTTTAGTAATAGGAGTCCACACGCAGCCTCAGACTTTGGAGACTGTTACCCAGAAATGTTAAATAATTAGCTCTTTGTAAACTATACTGAAATAGAACTTTAGCTTTACTGTACATGTTTGCAATATTTTAAGTGGGTTTTTCTCCAACTGGAAGAGATGCAAGAGCTTAGTATAGACTCACACACAAGTTTTATAGGATGTCAGACAAAATGATTGTTTTAATTGAGGAAGAGTCAGAGACGTTGTGGTTTTCGTTGTCTCACACTATACAATATGAGGGCCACGTTATAAAAATTCAGGGCTCCCACAAGAAGGCAAAGGCTAAGACTGGTGATTTAAGACTACATTATCCTGTTTCTAATTCTTCTCTTTCTTCCTGCGGAAATGTAATTGCAGAAGCTGAGAGAAGGGATTGGAGCATGGGGCTTCTATATCTGCCTTGAAGAGAGTCGTAAAGTCTGTTTTATGAGTCTCTCTCTAGCCTCGTTCTACTTTTCCAAATTAAAGGAGACAATATGACAATCTCACCAAGCTCTGATCTTACATCTTAATTTGCAAACTCAGCAGCAATATCAGTATCTGGTTTAAGTGGCTCAGTGAAAACAGTGTTGAAATTAATGGCTTATCTACAGAAATTCAGTACAATGTCCTCCTCTGTACTGCAGCTGAAGCCATTAAAAAAAAAAAGAACCTCTTCTCAATCACAAAAAAAAAATAATTATTTCTTAAAATTGATGGACTCTGTCAATTTCTTAGTTTTGCCAAATGCACCACGTAACATAAGATGTTAACACTAGGAGGGACTCGGTGAAGGGAACTCTATACTTTCTTCACAACTCTTCTGTGTATCTGAACTTATTATAAAATAAATTTATGTACTCATTGCAAAGCCATTATATTTGTCTTAATACATTTGCAATGTGACAGCCTAAAGACTGGAAAGAAATTTTAAAATGCTGTATTTTTACTTCAGATTTAGCTGAGAGTTTTCGTAGTGTGGGGTGTTGCCCGTTTCTGTGATTTGAAGAACTTAAGGCATTTTGTTTCTTACCCTGTGTCATCCGTAAGGACATGTGAACTTGTCTTTAGCATTTTCTCAGACTTTTTGCTTCTAGGCAAGTTAAACAAAAGCCTTCAGGCTTTCAGATCATATGTGAAGTCCCCTCACCTGCAGAGGCTTTGTCAGAGAGCTGAAACTAAACCTTGATGGACAGTATCTCTTGATTATAGCTTCTAAGGACCACCCACTTCTGGGGGTAAGAGGCTAATTTAGACGCCCCACCAAGCCCATTTTAGACCTTAGGAAAACACGCGTTTCATTTAAGGCTTCCCAAACTGGACAGAGCTCTTTAGGAGCTAAGGTTCTAGCATTTGTAACGGAGTCAAGAGCAAATCTCAGTGCTGCTTAAACAGAAGAGAGAGTAGAGTTTATACTTTATCTTATTTAAAAAAAAAAAAAACTTTCAGTGAGAAAAAAAATGTGAGATTTAACTACAATGGTTCTATGTGGAATGAGAGGCCATTGGTCACCTGGAGACAAAAGTAATATCCTTTGACATATAAATTAGTATACAGTGCTTCTGGAATTTAAATCTGTTCCTTTGCTGTAGCAAAACATTGCTAATGAAAGCCAAACAATGCATTAACCTGAAAAAAGAAAATAAATTTATTGACACAGTTTTGCACATCACAGTTAACCAGAACAGAAACAAAAGTTCAAATAAAGGGAAAAAAGTGGCAATTGGGCCCCTTGTCCTGTGTAACACACTCGCTGGCATACCTTGTAGGTTTGCTATCTCCTAACAGCATTAAATCATTGTGTAAGAACGTTGCCAAAAAAAATCCTCTTCATTTCCTTTTAGTGACTTCTTAGTGCCCTCAGTGGAAGTTTAATAGAAAAGGAAGGACATGATGTAGTTTTAATGACAGGAAACCCATGGCCTTCCAAATGAATAAATTCCATGACTGGCTGCCACAAAGTGTGCTAATTATTTCCATTGATAAATTGAAAGTTGTAAAAGTCTAAAGTATATAAGCATGTGGTTTACAGTTATAATCAACCTGTCTGCATTACTGAAAGTTCATATTACCCTCATTATTTAATAAGCATTACATTTATTTTTTATTCCAAAAAATATATTAAAAACATGTGTTACACTTTTACTGATTTGACAGACGATTAAATAAACTAACTAAACTTCAGGTTTCTGATCTGCAGGATGATAAAATCAAATATTAATCTGTTCCTCTAATATCAAATTCTGAGGATGAACTTAGTTTATATTTATGAAAATATGAAACAAACAAAATAAGTAAGAGGCAATCATGTTCAAAATGTTCAGAGAAATTAGAATATTATACTTAATTATATTATTTTAAATATCAGCTAAATAATTTGAGAATGAAATAGAGCAATTCATTCAACAAAATTTATTATGTACCTCTGTATGCTCTATATGAATTAAGGTATTAATTCACAAATGTGTATTTAGTATGTACTATGTGTTCTGAAAATACAATAGTATCCAATATAGCCCTGCCCAGGTGATTCAGTTGGTTGGAGCATTGTTCTGTACACCAAAAATTGTGGGTTCGATTCCTAGTAAGGGCACATACGTAGATTGTGGATTCGATCCCTATTTGGGGCATGTAGGGGAGAAAACCAATCGATATTTCTCTCTCACATCAATGTTTCTCTCTCTCTCTCTCTCTCTCTCTCTCTCTCTCTCTCTCTCCTGCTTCTTTTCTCTCTAAAACCAATAATAAACAAAAATCTTCAGGTGAGGATTAAAAAAAGCCAACAACAATGGTAGCCAATATAGACTGTCATTCATGTCTTTATGGAGCTGGTGGTGTAGTGAGAGAGCCATTAATGTGGTGGAAACATGATAAGGAGGTTTGCAGTTTGATGACAGCCTACTGACCATAGGGATTACTGTACATGTCACAGAGTTTAGACCTTCCCAGTGAAAGGGGCATCAACTTGAAATGCCAACAATGAGCTGAACAGAACAGGGAGCATTCCATATGGCATATGCAAAGGCTTTGTGGTAGGACTGATAAAGGCCCAGGCAACACCGGGGCAGGACATGAGGCAAGTTAGTGCCTAACCCACCCACCCAGTGCCTTTGTGCACCTTGTCCTCGATGGGGGTATGGGTGCAGACTTTATCCGGGCACGTGGAGAGTTGAGTGGAGTGGAGACCGAACACTAAATGCCCAAGTGCTGGGCACGAGCTGCACAACACACATGGTAGCCTTGGGGAAGTGGAGTGCCATAATGTCACGGTGGGGGGTAGGTAGAGGTCAGATGATGCGAGATGCTAAAAACTGCATGTCTCTGTCACCCCAAAATTCATATGTTGAAACGCAACCCCTAATGTGTTGGTATTTGGAGGTGAGGGCTCTGAGAAGTGCTTATGTTCTCAGGGTGGAGCCCTCATGAAAGGGATTAGTGCTCTTATAACAGAGGCCCCACCCAGAGAGCTCCCTCACCCCTTCCCCTGTGTGGGGGCACAGCCAGAAGAGAAGACGGGCCATCTATGAACCAGGCAGCCAGCATGCACCAGACACTGAATCTGCCAGTGCTGTGAGCCTGGACTTTCCAGTGTCCAGAACTGTGAGAAATCATTTTCTTTTGTTTCAAACCACCCAGTCTACAATATTTTCACAGCAGTCTGAATACACTAAAGCATAAGATGCCACCACTTCATAGCAAATAGAAAGAATGGCTTCTACTAAGCTTATTCATATGAAATGAACCAATTATACAACTTCAATTTTGTACAACGTCCAACATTTCTCAAGTTCTAAGTAGCTCTTCAACCAAGGAGAACAAAACATCTTGCTATATTCATCTCGGTTATCGCTTTGTCTTTGCATTCAAGAACAGCATCTGTGGTGCTCCCAACCACCTGTTCTCGCCCTTTTGGGACTGGCCTCAAGACAAGACTTTGAATGGGATTTAGCAGGCCGATGCGTGCAGTCAAGTCGAGGCTTCATAATGCCTGACAAAAAAAGGCACTGTGGTCCCACTAAAATTAAAAAGATATTAAAATAATGTCTTACAAAAGAGCGGTGAAGTAAATAGATGATGGTTTCCTTCCTTCATTCATCCTTTTAAAAAAATCTTTTAAGTTCATCTTAGGTGAACTTGTACTAGAAGCTGTGAGAGAAGCTAGAAGATCAAAGAATGAGTCCTACCTAGGTCCTGTCTTCAAAGTGTTCACTCATGTTGGGGAGGTGGTCACCTGAACAGGTGATTAAGACACTGAGACTCATGAGCAATAAAACTGACCAAGGATCTTTTCAAAAATAATTAATTGATTAATTTTTAGAGTGAAGGAAAGGGAGGGAGAAAGAGAGGGAGACAAACATCAACAGGTTGCCTCTCTCACGTGCCCCAACCAGAGACCAAACCCACAATCCAGTCATGTACCCTCACTGGGGCTCGAACTGGTGACCTCTCACTTTGCAGGATGATGCACAACCAACTGAGCCACACTGGTCAGGGCCAACTGACAGAGTATCTTAACTCAGAGGGTGAGGAAAGTCACTCTGAGCAGAGACTATAAGCAGCTACCTAACAAAAATGGGAGACAGCCTCTCAGACTGAGAGGTCAGCAGGAGCAAACGCTGGGGATGGGAAAAGTGTGCAGCTGGTGGGTAAATTTCAGGGGAAAAAAGCAAGTGGTAGAAGGGGCCAAGTCAAGGGGAAGCTTGAATGTTAAGGAACTTGGGCTTAAGTTTGTTGGAGATGGGGAGCTATTGAAGAATCTTGCTTCTTCTCTTGGGATCCATCCAAGGACTCCAATCTTGGGTTCAACACTTCAGATCAGACACAGTTCTTTTTAACTGTGCCATGCATCCAGTAGGTATTTCATAAGTGCTTTTCAGAATGACAAAATCTGGAATATGGTGGCAGGAGTGTTTAGTAACTGAGTTTAGGAGTTCAGATTTATGTTTTGTATCTATCCCTAGGATATTTAGAGAGAAGAAACATTTCAGAGGGTCCCCATCCTAAGCACACATACCAATTAGGAAACTGTTGCAGTTGTTCAGGTGAGGAGCAACGAGAAACTCAATTTAGATTCTCTTGGTGCTGAGGGAGAGAAAACAAAAACTTAAGAGGAACTTAGAGGCTAAGAAAAAACAAGCTTCATGCTTAATGCTTAAAGGAATGTTTGCAGTAAAGTGGGAGGGAGAAATCAAGGATAACTCCTTGGCTCCTAGCTTGGATAACAGAAGAAAGTGGTGTGGAGAAAATCAGAAAAGATAAAGATTTTGAAAGCACCAAATAATTCATAAATTGAATTAGGAAAAAATTAGGTGCAACAGGATATTTCAACACACACAGACCCTGTTGTCATCCACACGATATGGCATTTACTGACACACAATTGTCCATGACCGTATTAACAAGAAGTCTTTCTTTGGCAAGAAGATGCTATTTTAACAATGCTTAAACAGAAGACTCCTTGGTATTTTCTGATACAAACCCTTCCTGTGGCAGATTCAGTGCCTTTTATTCTAGTGATCTCTACATTCTTTCCTGTCATTTCAGATACTGATCACACCACCCAACTTCCACATCTCTGTTTTCCCTCCTCAGTTCTAAATAAACCTAATCCTTTTAACTTCTACCCAGAGACATTATTTTGCAAACTATGAATCATTTTGCCTCTTCTCTTGGGATCTCATCCAGGGAGTCCATTTCTCATTCTTAAGCCTCAAATCAGACACATATTTGTACATTTCTATGCCTTGTATCCAGTAGGTGTGTGATAAGTCTTTTCAAAATGATAAAATCCTGAGTGTGGTGGGGAGACTGTCTAGTAACTCCCACATGCCAGAGTCTTATTTATTCCAGTTCATTATCAACACATTTTTAAATATTAACATGGCATTGATGACTCATATATGATCCTCTATAATCCTATCTTTTGTTTATGTTGTATTTGCCTGTAACCAGGTCTTTATATCATTTTTGTGCAATTTGTTTCCCCCTTTTTACTTGTTCTGACTTATTTTTTTTTATTCTCATTATTTCTGTTTATTTTTCAAGGTCATTGAAAAATTATCATTATCTTCTCTAAGTTGCTAAGCTTCCCACTCAGCTTGGTGCCACTAGTAATTTAATGAGCATCTCCTACATTCATCTGTGCCATTAAAGATGTTATTAAATATTTTTGGCCCAGAATGATTCCTTTGAAAAAGCATTCATGTCCTCCAGGCTGATAGTGCATTGTTGATAACAACTCTTCTTGAATATTTTTCTAACAAGTTGGTGCTCTCATCTAGTAGCAAAGGAACTTAAATAATAGCTAATAAAATAACATAAAATAGTCCCCTTTTATCAATGAGAGATACATTGCAAGACCCCCAGTGGATGCCTGAAACTGAAGATAGTACTGAACCTTATATATATTATGATTTTTTCTCTACATACATACATACATATCTATGATAAAGTTTAATTTAACCCTATATATAAATGCCATGTGCTGAACCCTATATACACTATCTTTTTCTTATACATACATATGATAAAGTTTAATTTATAAATTAGGCACAGTGAGAGGTAACAACAATAGTAACAATAGTAGTAAAAAACAGAACAATTATAACAAATATTGTAATACAATTTATATAAATGCTGAGTCTCTCTTTCAAAATATCTGATAGCTGAAATGGCAACCAAGTGACCACAAGAGAGTTTCACACACATCACAGGTACACTGGACAAAGGGACCCGTCGTGTCCTGGAGTGGGAGCAGGAGAGATTTCGTCATGCTCCTCAGAATGGCACACGATTTAAAACTCGTGAATTGTTTCTGGAGTTTCCCCTTAGTATTTTAAAACCGTGGCTGACGGCTGGTCGCTGTAACCGCGCAAAGTGAAACCGCAGATAAGGGGGAACTGCTGTGTGTCCTGTGTCCATATAGGCTTTTACTTTACAGAACTTTTCTCCCATGGGTTACTTAATTTGATGCTCAAATAGCCCTGGGAGACGGGAAGAAGAGGGGTTATCTTTATTCCTGTTTCAAAGGCATGGAAGCTGAGGCTCAGTTTAAGTAACTTGAATGTCACTCAGCTAGCAATTAGGAGAAGCAGCTCTTGAATGCATCGTATTTTCTGACTTCAAAGCCAATGATCTTGCCGCTCCGCTGTACGGAACCGCTCTGTTTCTACTTTACTGTGTCGCGTAATACTAAATTAAGAACCTTTATTAAAAAATTCTGATAGCTCTATCCCAACACTAATCTTCCCATTCTTTTAATACCTCAGGCACAATTGGTCTGCACAACACAGTTAAGTTCTGCATGTATTGATTGTTTCCTGAGTGTATAAGGTACTGACCTGAACGCTGAAGGGCACATAAAATAATCACGATGCCATTCCTGAAGATGGTGTGCTACCTTAACAGCTATCGGGGGGGATAAACAGTCGCACGTGACTCCAAGAACCACAAAGCCTGGGAAAATATTATAGGGTGCTGACCTAACAGCTATTTATGTGGTGTTTTGAATCTTTTCTGTTTATTGCTTTAAGAAAAATGGCTTATTCCTTGAGAACAGATTCTAGGGAGTCTACATTTACATCTTTGGTCACACCTAGCAAGTTCTGGACAAAGAGTGTGGATTTTAAAAATACTTTTTAACTTGCTGGTTGAACTCCATATTACTGAATTCTCACTATGTATCCAGTATAATAATGTGGAATGCACAACCCTGTCTCTTGCAAAGAGAAAACTGATGAACAAAGCATATTTGGTGGACACTTAGGACACTCCCTGAGAAGATTTGACCCTTGACGCAAGGAGAAAAAATACACTTGGAAAGATCAAGTTGGTCCATATTATAGAAGACCCAAACAGCAAAAAAAAAAAAAAAAAAAAAAAAAAGTCAATGTGGTAATAGGAAGTATGATTTCAGTATCAACTAAATCCATTAGCAAAGATGAGAAGAAATGCTGATTATGCCATCAATTGTTTTTACTATATGGTGATGTCAGTATTCCAGTCCATATTGTTTGAAATATTAAAGAAAGAATTCTTACTGCCTTGAAGTAAAATATTTGTTTTCCTTAGTGTTACATTTGCCCACTGTTGAGACACCCTATATCTAGCACATGAGTGGCCTTCTCTTCTTCCTTTCTTCTAAAAATTAAATTTATTGGGATGAGATTGGTTAATAATATTATACAGGTTTTGACAGTACAATTGTATGGTATAATACACCATCTGTATACTGCATTATCTTCCCACCACCCAAAGTCAAATCTTCTCCTGTCACCACATGTTTGGCCCCTTTACCCTTTACTAACCTCCCCCCCGCCCCCGCTTTTCCTCCGGTATCCACCATACTGGTGTCTGTGTCTATGAGTTTTTGTTTGTTTTTCTTATTTGTTCATTTGTTGCTTGCAGTTTTATATCCCACATATGAATGAAATCATATGGTTCTTGACATTTTGGTCTCATTTGTTTCACTTAGCAGGACATCCTTAAGAGCCACCCATATTGTCACAAATGACAGTATTTCATATTTTCTCATGGCTGAGTAGCATTGCATTGTATGTTTGTTCCACATCTTCTTTAGCCAATCATCCATCCAAGGACACTTTGGTTGTTTCCGGGTCTTGGCCACCACAAATAATGCTGCAATTAACATAGAGGTGCCTCCATGTTTGCAAATTTTGGGTGTCTTCTCCTTTTCTTGAATCTTAGTCTAGTTCTATGGGATTTCTCTCCACACTTTTATCCCTTTTAAAGCTAATAAACTATTTCAATCGTGATTTGTATTTGCAAATGGTTATTACAACAAAACCATGTGTTCCATCCAAATGATTTAAGTTCTAATAATGCTACTTATTTTGTCTTCTAATCAATTGACTTATCCATTCAGTTGTCATAAATGTAGAGAGCAAATTACATGGGAGGATCTAGGTTGTACGGACAGTGTATGGAGCAAAAAGAAATAGTCCAGGGCTCTGAGGAGCTTCCAAGCTTGTAATGATGTACAGCGGGATGTATCCTAAGTCTTTTGTATATCCCCCAGTTTAGGAACGGCACTGTAGTATATTTTTTACTCCATAAAATAAAATATAATATAATTTAAATATTTAAATATATCATAGCTGTATGCATGATATTAGAAAGTTAGTTACTTTTTTCATGATATCGAACAAAGTTATTCATGTGGATGCTGAGGAGTTGGCTGGGTTCACTCAATGTTAAGTATGTTGTTCTAAAACGGTTTTATATTTGTAAAGATTCTGATTACATGCCTCATTCTGACTAATCTTTGCAAAAATTTTAACTTAAAAATGACATATGCCATTGAACTTTTATTATCACCAAGTATAGTCAAACCAATAAAGGTTAAATTTGAGAATATTTAGGACTACTTAAGTGAGAAATGAAGTCATATTTGTAGGAAGTGATCCAACAATAACAAGCTCTCTAAAATGCCGTCCAAGAGATTCGGATATGGTGGGTGAAGTTACAGGGAGCTGCTGTTTGAGCGGGAATGGAACAGAATCAGCACATCTGGCAATTGTGGGCTGAGTGTTTCTGAAGTCACACATCAGAGTCAGGGGGAGCAGGGCGTGGTTCAAATGTGCTGTGCTTAGCATAGTTTCTAGAATGGTAGCAATGAAAACAGGAGTGCAAAGATAAAAGTAGTGCTAGTCTTTCAGGGCCTTACAATTAGTCCAGTGGGAGAGACAGACATTTGAACACACTTGTGCAACAGCAAAGGAGGTGATGGAGCAGAGAAATGAACCAGGGCCTATGGGAGCACAGAAAGCAACTGAGTCTAGAGAACAGGGCTTACAGGGTGTCCAAGCAGTGCATGGTGTAGTTTTGGAAGGGAGAACATCCTGAGAAGATGTTAGTGGAATGAGAGTACACAAGGCCTGTTCTATAAATCAAGCCATTTCAAATATTAAAGCAATGTGTTCCTACTTGAAATTTTAAAAGATCCTGCTATAAGTAGTTTGACATATAGATGGAGGAAAGAATCAGCTTGTGTTGAGGTAAGTAGACCAGTGTGAGAAAATAGCCTAGGTTGTTTTTGGAATAAATTAATGTTGCTAATTAATGTTGCTACACAAAGAGCTCTGAAAATAGCCTCTGGTATACAATAAGCTCCTAATGCATGTAGCTTCTAGAATTACTAATACTAGCATTCTTGATGTTATTTATATTATTGCAATAGTCCTGATGACAAATAAGGAATGATTAGAACAGGCACTAGAGTTCCAGAGGTAGGGATAAAGAGGAAAATCCAGATTCTCAAAATATCAGCAGGAAAGGTGTTCAGATGACAGGGTAAAACAGAGGAAGAGGTCTAGAACACGCTTTGAGACTTTGAATCATGGCCCATTAATTAGCAGATCACGTAATCAATCTAGAGGGTTTAGACTGGCAATTTTAGAAACCAAAATAGAATAGAATTTAAAAAGTTCACATAAATTATCAAAAAAAACTAATTTGCAAAACTTTTATGTGGATGAAGTAGAGGAGAACATTTCTGGTGGGTCTACAGTGTATCTGGCCAGTGCAGGTCTGAAGGAGCCTGGATGCCCACAGTCCTCCTATTGCGGGGCAGGCGATCCAGAGCAGACGGGTGCTCCAGAGTGCCCTGCAGATGTGCTGAGTTCAAGGGGAAATGAGGCTCAGGAGCTGGGAGAAAGCATGCTCATCTCTTTCCTTCAAGCCTGCATATTGGAGAAGAGATAAGATCAGTCCTCTTCATTGATTAGAGATATGGAGAGAGGACAGAAAAGTTTTTTGCTAAAAATCTCATTCATATGGTAGCAAGAAGAATTAGGAGTGTGTGTTTTCCTCTACTGAATGATTTGTCTTTCCTCAATTTTCGGTGAGGTTATTACTATAATTTTTGTTTTCATATAGATTGGCACTAAAATAAACTTAAAATGAACTTAAAATTTGTAAATTGAGAAAGTCAAACCGACATAACAACTCTAAGACCCCAGAATAAGTTTTGTTTTCATGAGGAAACAATATTTTGCTTAAGTGTAAGAACAAACAGCATATGCATCTCTTGGCTTTTCTGTTGCTGAAGATATTGGTCTGTACACCATTTTGCTGTTTTAACCCAGAGAGAATTCTAAGACTCAGAGAATGAAAACTGAATGTACGTAATTTGTTTTAAAAATAATGTATAACAGTATATTGTGAGTGCATACTCATGTTAATAATATTAACTTGCATTACAAACCCAGATTCTAACAGAAGAGAGTCCAAACCTCTAGTGTAACAGAATGCAGCCAAGAGCGGGCTCCAAAGAGGGATTTGTAAAGGGGTCTAGAACTCAAGGTGTTCAGGAAATATTAGAAGTGTGTGTGTGTGTGTGTGTGTGTGTGTGTGTGTGTGTGTGATGTACTCACCCCCACCAGTCTGAGCTAGGGGAAGGGACATGTGGAGCTGGGACATTGAGAGCTATTTTGCATAGCAACAGCTTTGCAGCTAACCTCTGGCATGGTCATTTAACATATCTATAGCCTTTAATTGGTTTCATAGATATGTTTAATAGCTGTGGCCATGCTTTGAAGGGGGGGGGGGGGATGGAAGTGACTTCCATTCAAGATGTAGCTGGTAGGCAATTTCCCCTGCCTAGAGCACCTGCGTGAGAGCTTGGAGATGATTGGCATCATGCATGGGGCCATGCCTGCCCGGACTTACTATGGCAGTCCAGTAAAGCTGGAAGAATACGGGAATGCTGACAGGTGTAACTGATTGTGGGAGGAGTCGGAAATGGGGCTGCAGAGGAAGATTGGTGCGAGGATTTAAACCCAGCAACGCAGCCATACTGGGAGTTGGGACCACACTGCCTTGGGTTGCTCTTTTTTGCCACGTGGCTTAGGCAGCAGGAGAGACTTTGCCTGGAAAAAAAGGGGTGAAAGTACTCTTGCTGGTGGGCCATGAGAAGGTTCCACATGGCTCTGGATTGACTGGAGATTGTGGCAGTGAGACAGCAGATGGTGCTTGAACTGAGGAGCTGCCTGAACCACAGACTTCCACTTCTTTTCCTGAGATATGGTACCCAGGACTGGGCAAAGGGGAGAAGGAAGGACTGTGTGTGTTTGTGGGTATTCTAAAGAACTTTAATATTTTAATGAGGACATTAAATCATTACTCTAAGTCTGTATAACTTTTAAATGAATAATTCCTTTCCTTTTCACCAATCTCTGGCATTGAGAGAAGTCTTTCCTCTGGTGGCAGACAAAGCAAACCTAGTACAGAGGAGGAACCCCTGGAGAAAAAGGAGGAGGTCCTTTTGGAAATAGTATATCATTCACTCCTCCCCACTGGTCTGTTCTGTAACACTAGGAGTGGGGAAAGAAGGAGGAGAATGTGAAAATGATCAACTGGACCAGAAGATTTCTAGTTGTCTAAGCTGTATGTAGCTCTATGATTCTTTTTTGGCTCCTTCTTCCTCCCAACCCCAAACACAACCACCTTCCAGACATTTCTTGGAAATGTCTCTTGATTGTGTCTCATCCTTATTCATGATGCCAAGAGGCTTAAGCATGAATCTTCCATGACTGGATCATCACGCCATGCTTCAACTCTGTCCTTCCCTCAACCTACGGACCCATCTTCTCAAGAGGCTGCTTCAGTGGGATTGCATGCCCTGCTTAAAATTCTTCGATGGGACAGTTCAGTGTGCATGTATGAAAAAAAGGGAGGACTTTAGCTCATCCTTATATTATACACATAATTCCAGATAGAATCATGGCAAAACAATAGTTCAGAATGTGATTCAGGAAAAGATATTCATTTAGTGGAGGGTTACCGAGGGTTTTTCAAACAAAAAAAAGAAGCACTGACAACAAAGAAAGAAATAGCTCTGACTACATTAAAATTAGGAATTGATGTCTATTAAAATTAAGTTTCATGTAAAGACATATAAAAATGAAAAGATAAGCTTCTGAATTGGAGAAGATATTTACAACACATAACCAATAAAACTCCAATACCCAGAAATTAAAGAACTCCTAGAAAACAATGTGAGAAAATAGACAAACCAATAGAAAAAAGCAAAAGAATAGGCACTTTATAAGCGAAAAATTTTTTAAAAAGAAACAAAACAAAATACTCTCTGATGAATTTTCCTTGTTTACATCTCAAGCCGCAATTCTGCTTTCCAGGTACTTAGTAAGCTTCCCCTTGTAAAGGCTTGCTTCCAAATGCTTTTCCTGAAACCTCCATTACAGATAAACTTACTGTCTCTCAAATAAACCTTGCCTTTCCCTCCTGGGAAGCTTCTAAAAGCTGATACATAGGCTACAGCTCCCTGGAACACCTCCCTGGGAGCAACCACAATACACCACTAATCCCCCTTAGTATGAGGGAGGATGTTCATTCATTCATTCATTCATTCATTCATTC